>CM065299.1:80967151-81037151 GCA_032871835.1 Dipteronia dyeriana
TTCAAATGAAAACTTTTTCCATTGACGGTTCTAGATAAAGTATTTCATTTTGATCCTATTCAATACACCCAGTGCACTAGATTCTTTTGCCCAAAGACACCACACTTTGATGATTTTAGACCCATCATAACACATTTGATCCCACTCAAATGCTAGCAAAAGAATCTACAACTTTGACAAGATAAAGGCGCCAAACCTTCTATTTAAGTTGTGAATATTATTCAAGACTAACTAAAGAATTGTGTCTACCTCATACATATCGAGATGTATGAACAATTCTTCTTTTCTCATAGTCTTTTGACCTTATGATTATTTACTTTTGACAATTATAATAATTAAACTATAAATGTTATAAGATTTGTTAAACTAGAAATCACTTTATTCATATGAAAAGATTGTTAATTACAATATTACACTCTTGCTATCGTGCATAATCCTAACATATATATATAATGTGATACAAGCAATCTAGAGGTACAAACTTTTGTTTGTTTCTAAGGGAGATGAAAAAGGTGTCTAACCTATTCACCCCACCCCCCCTCTAGGTTAGCCTTGAGCATTTAACCGTGATTGTATTTTCACATTCATGATGGGTTCCTTTCTCTTCGTTCCACATTAGGTGCCCTAAATGACTGCTCCCTTTATGATCTAGACTCCACTTTGTCTATCCTATCATGCACCTCACCAAACTTAATCTCTATCTGCTCCATATTTTTTTGTATGGTTTTATACAAAAAATTGAGATCTACCGATTTTGGTACTCGCCGGATAAGTTTACTCTTATCATGTGATATATTTAAAACCTGCAAAACAAAGAAAATTAGTAAGCCTCACAAACACTTCCTCATGTGTTTACCCTAAAAGATGGTGGCACTCATACTCGTGTTTCACTCAATTCTTTTGGTTTTTACCCTCTGATAAGCTCACACTCTCTTGCATTTTTCCACTCTTTGTTCACTCTTTCAGTTCTTTTTTTTTTTACTTAGATGAACACTCATAAGAAATTCAAGAAATAAGATGTAACAAAATAATAGGACAAGAATAACAAAGAGGAGATTCTACTGCCAGTTTTTTTTTTGGTACAAGCACGACTTTTGGATCCGGTACGAGCACGACTTTTGGTACCCTTTTTTCTTTGTACCGGATTTGATCAAACGGAGTCAAGTTTTTTTTTAATTAAACGAATGCAGACAAGAAGAAGAAAAAGGATAGATTAAACCTAAGTTTAGAAACCTAAGCTTTGATACCAACTGATATGAACCGCACTAAGAACAGTGAGACCCGGAACCAATATATGGCAACAAGACAGATGGCCAAGTTTGGGCTTGTTATGATCTATTGTGGAGGATAGAGTTTTCATAACATCTGTAGGGCTCATCTTGGGATTTTTGTAAATATATTATAATAGACGATCCGACCTTATATGCCCTCTGTAGAGGCCCATGAAGTTCTAGATTTTAACTTCATGTGGGCCAAACTTGGACTTTAGCAACTCAAAATCAGCCCATCATTAAATGCTTCTTTGATCCTCTTGCCACAATGTAATTGGCCCAACTGGAATATGCAATGGATCCTTTGGTAATGCTTTTTGATTCTGATCACAACCATTGGAGTGCTAAATTGAGAGTGGAGAAGAGTCTCGTTAAGCCTAGGTAGATTATTTAGTCGAGATGGCTTGGATTGGAGTGATCACAAACCATCCATTCCATTCATGTGAGCTAGTTAAAATCACCTTTAGTGTTGACGGTTAAAATAATTAATTAACATCTAATATGAGCTAAGAGTTGGAGTGCCTACTTAATTCACAAAGACATCATAATTTAATATCTAGCATGAATTGAGAGTTGGAGTGCCTATCCAATCCAAGAAGAATATTAAATGCATTTAAAGCTCAAATTCAACCTCTAAGTGAATCAAGAGTCGGAGTGCCTACATAATTCACAAAGAATTTCAATTATAGTTCAATTACTCAAATAAGTTCAATAACCAACAAAAATCAAGAGTTGGGTTGCCTACTTAATTCAAGAGGAAAATCAAACACAATTTAAACACAATGAATGAAACTATATAAATCAAATCTAAAATATGGTGGAAATCCCACAATCCATGAATTATTAATAATATGAATACAATGGAAAATAAAGGAAACAAGAGTGAAGAGTGAACCCATTGGAGTGCTGAGATTCCTCTCTCTTCAAGTCCTCTTCTTCTCCAAAGCTTGTAAAATCGAAGTTCCTTGAGTTGGTAATTGGATTTTAGTGAAATATAAGTTAAATGGTGATGTGGTGAATGATTTGGTGAAGGAATTGATAAGAAATAGGTTTGGATTTGGTGGGAGGATATTCCTAGATCTAAAAAGAGAAAAGATAATGAAAATGTGTGTGTTTGTGTGTGTGTGTGTGTGTGTGTGTGTGTGTGAAATCAGAACAAAATGTAAATATAGTGTTGTCGAAAATAAGTCTAAAAGTCTGATCTAAGAGAATCTAGGCTCGATGTGTGCGGGTATAGACCCATGCAGTGACCCATGCCTATGACTTCTAGCCTTCTTCTTCATCTCAGATCGAGGGGAAGTGAGCTGGTTGGGACCCACACAATACCCGCTATCTGGGCACTTTGGTCAATTCTAGCTTTTGGTCCGCGGTTGGTACGCTGGTCTTGTGTGCTGTTTGATGAAGTTTGCAAGTAGGCTTACCCTACATATTACCAGTGCACTGACACTTTATTTTTGATGATATACGGAGTGTGGGTCCACTGCACTGGTTAGGACCCGTACAGTACCGGCCAACTGCTTCACTTCTTGAATTTTTTTTTCTTGTTCCTCACCCGAAAATCTCGTTTTCCATCTTCAACACCTGAATTACAACAATTGCCTGCAAACACGAGAAAATAGACTATTAGACACACTTAAACACACAAAAATGAGACAAAGGATATGGAAAATGAGGACCAAAATATACTACAATTTCGGCATGATCAAACACCCTCAAACCAAACCTTTTCTCGTCTTCGAGCAAACTTAAGAAAAAACAAAGATACAGGACAGACAAACATGACTCCATCTAAAACTTTTCTAGACACTAACAAGACAAAACAAAGAGTCACATTTCCAACTAGAAGTGAGATACAATGAAGTGTGATAAAGAAAAGTAGACACATGCAAAAAGTTCTAAGGCAGCTCAAAGGCACTCAAGGAAAACTCAAGCAATCACGAATCACACACCTAAAAGCATCCTCATTTTGGGGACTACTAACTCTTACACCTCAAGTGTAATTTGCTTTGACTCTAAGCCTCACTTGGAGTCTCTCTATTCTTTCCACTCGGAGTCCTAAGTCACTCAACCAAGGTATGCAAAGATAGAGTTTATGCATAGGAATCTAATGCATTTCATATACATTATTGATAGACTGTTATCTTGTGAACTGGCCTAGAAATGAATCGAATTCCATGGACATGGAAGATCATGCTTTAACAAACATTCCTAATCAAGACTTCTTTGGAGATCAAATAGGTTTTCCCTTTTGGTTGTAATGGGGTCATTGAGTGAATTGTGGTGAACAAAGAATAGGAAAATGGAATTCAAAAGTCACCATTCATACTAAGACACTTACATTACACATCCATACTTTAGCTCTACTTACATCTCATTAATGAACACTAGCGTATAGGCTTCACTTTCACACACTTTGTGCTTCAATAATGAACTTTACTTTTGTTGAGTACTTTACATTCAACTTGGAAGGCTCTTTCATGCTTTTTTTTTCTTTATTTCTTTATTTCTTTTTCAATTCTTTTGCACATTTTATATTTGACAAATTAAGCTCTAAGTGCACATTTTTTGCACTTTTACATTGTGAGCCATCATAATGCACACATACAACTTTTTCCTAAGTACACTCTATTAAATATATAGAGCTTTTCACCTTTCAATCACACAACTACAAATCCTAACAAGATTGGTAACAATGGTAGGCATGTGTTTAAGACTATGGCTATATGGTTATAATGTGGTTCCAAATGAAACATAAGTGTGACCTCAATTTTGACTTTGGAGCACACAATAAGAGACATGGACTTGTGTTTTGGCTATATTTGAGTATTTACATGCACACACATTATCTAAAATTATTTCAACAAATGATTTTCTTGGTGGAATGAAAATATCTGTCAATCAATCCACAAAGTATAATGTAATGTCCTATGGCAAATGATGTGCGTGACGAGGAGAGTGATTCAGATTTGAAAATGATAACACTTATAGTGCAGTTTTTAAAGGATTGTGTTTATAAACTCTCTAGGTACTCTCCACTATTAGAATAAGGCGTTTGAGCACCAAGTTCCCTCAACTTGAACACTAAAAGGATAAGACTAACCCATGAAGTGCAAGTGAGAAAACAGAGTGGCTAAGAGTTATTAATTAAGCATATCAAGCATAAATAAACTCGCCACAAACACACGCTCAAGGCTTACACCCAAGCTATTTAAAGCTCAAAATTTTGGCTATACAACTCATATTGAAAAAAACAATTGACACTAAAATGACCCAAGACTCAAAAAGACGACAATGTGTCTAAACCAACTTAACCAAAACTCAAAATTGTCCTAATTATTGGACAAGAGAGCCCGGTCTAGCGGCCCACACCAAACATGACACAAAAACAAACCTAGACACTAATCAAACACAACAAATGCCTAAAAAACCGAAATGACTCAAACTAGGCTCAAAGTAATAAAAGGCAAAATGATCCAATATATGTCTATTAAGCACGAAGCACGCAATTCTTAATCATCAAGCATTTCACAAAATTGACATAATGGAGGCATGACAACCCCCAAACCAAATCTAACTATATCTAAGCATAAGACCTGTACAAAACTGTAATGGAAAGTACCAACACCCCCAAAAAGAGCCTTGGTTTGTCCATCATTAAAAAATAATCAATAAGTCCAAAATGTAGAATATAATAATTCAAAAATAATTTCTCATATCAATATCAAGAATAACAACTAAATGCCATCCACTCAATATCCATAAAATCCATAAATTAATTAATGAAATACATAAATCAAAAGGTAGGAAACTCCCCTCATAAAAATAGGGCTCTTGCTCTTTTTATGAGTACTCTTGGCATGTTTGTCCCTCTAAGACTCCCAAGTTGTCTATGTTTCCTCCCAAGAGATAAGGAACCCTGCATTAACGTACATTATCTACCAAATGAATCAGTATCATCCATCATCCACAAAATCATCATTCCTCAAATAAAATCATCCTAACAAAAAAATATCCAAATATATGAAATCATCTTCACAAAAATTATTCAAATAACGCTAAGGAAAATAGGAAACTAAAAGTAAAAGTTAAATAGTGTAGAAATTTAGAAACATCCTAGCAAAGATCAACTAACAACTAGGCAGTTCAAATAAAGCAAGTAAATGGAAATGAATCAATGCATAGCTAAGGTCTCAGTCCTCGTCATCCTCCGACTCCTCTCTGTCGTGCACCATGGGACCCTTTCCTCTCGAATCTAGCTCAACTCTGGCTCTCTCTTTGGCCTCTCGCCTAGATATCTCCATAGCTCTTTAGAGCTCAGCTGCATTAACATCGATCGTCAGACCTGATGAAAACCTTGTTGGTAGTGCCCTTCCCTTCTTTCTCTCATAGGGGATAAGATTTAGCTCCTTTTGCGTTTCTATCAGGTTCAACCAAACATCATCATAATATCCTCTATTTCCCTTTCTGCTCTCTGCCACTGCATTGTTGAGATTGTTTTCCATTTCACTCATTTTATCCTTTATGTCATGGAAACCATAAACATTAATCAACTAAACTTTCCTTTTTTACTTTATTGTCAACAAAAACAAAATTGAAAACCATACAATAACTTAAAATAGATTCCACAATAGATTTTCTCCACAACCTAGCTCTACCTACACATTAACATGCACAAATCAATAACGTAATTGAGCAATAACTTAATCAAATAGAGAAAAACAAATTGTGCAATCAAATCATACATCAAAAATATTCAATGTGATGCACTCACGAAGAGACCAGGATTTACTAAGGGTGGTTTTACCAAGTTGGGAAATTCTTTCTTCTTTACAACCCAAACAAGTTTAGGTGACTTCCCCATCTTCTCATTTCCATTGTTTCTTACTACTAAGTGCACTTAGTCTTTCCTCACCCAAATTTTCTTCACTATAGGTGGATTCTTCCTATTCCTAGAATAACACATGAGATTTATAATTTTTGGTTTTAGCGTGCTCTTTCTTTGAACAAGAAAAACACATGAGAGTAGAGTTAGTGAATCTCCCTTTTTGTTTGTGACTTTGTGGCTCTTTGTTTGGATTCCTTGTTAACGAATTGACCACATGTTCCACTCTATCCAACTCAATGATCCAGTTATTCTCCTTCTATTTTGCTATTTTGAGAGCTTCATCCTTCTTGATAAGAGTTTTTGTGACTTCCTCCAAGGCCTTGATTTTTAGCTCGATCTTCTTCTGCTTCTTTCTTGACTTCCGAGCTATCTCATCTTTGAATTTTTTCGATTGCCTTGCTAAAATTTTAAATTCTTTCAATGCAGTATCTTTTTCAAATTCAAATCTCTCAATACATAATTCCAATTCCTTATTCTTGTGGGAGACTTCACCATTCTTCTTCTGAAGTGTACCATTCTCCACTTTAAGTAGTTTCACTTCAAGAGTGAGCTTTTTGTTTTGTCCTTGGAGCTTGTCTATCTTTAACTTTTCCAGGGCTATCTTACCTTCTAACTTCTTCTTCAAGAGTTGAACATTCTTCCCGTAATCTTCCCTCATTTCTTATTTTTCTCAGGAAGTTTCTACCATTTTATCTAGAAGTAATTCCTTCTCTTTCTTCAACACTTCTATCACCAACACTAAGTCTCTACCCACACTCATAACCTCGTTCATCTCTTCCAACTTTTTGCTTTGTTCTTCCTCAAAATTCCTTAGCGCTTCATCATCAACATCTTTTAAGCTAGTTGAGGATCCCACTATTCTGGGCACTCCAAGATAGAAGCAATGCTCATTGGAGCATGATTGTTGATTCTATTATGTGGTCTAGCGAGCTAGGTAACACATGATTATTGATCTTCTGCTCACATGCTTGTCGTGCGGACTAAAGTATTTGCACGATTTCCTATTGAGAAGCTTTAATTTGCTAATTTTTCTAAAGGTTATTCTTCATGAAATCTCTCATCTCATATTCAAAGGATTTTGATTGGAATGATGAGATGACGCCTTGGTTAGTTCTCCATTCTGTATGGTATAAATTTGAATAAGGTTCGTAGCTTGACCCCATATTTTTCCAGCTGAAATCCATAGAATCCTAAAACACAAAAACAAAACTACCAAAAGAAGTACAAAGAAACAAAAGAAAATGAAAACAATAAATAAACTAATACTAAAACAAACCTAATCACTACTAAACACGTCGATCCCCGACAACAGTGCCATTTTTTAACGTGGCTTTTTGCTATGTCCTCAATGGAAAGTATAAGTTCAAAAGAAATTTATAAAATCCCTTAAATTTGCCCACAGTACTAACAAAATGAGTATAATGATAAGTGAGATATCGTTCCACGGGGATCAATGGATAGCAATGATCAAGCTACACTCTAATACTAGATATGCAAGGAAAAGTAAATGCAATGATTTGTTTTGAAATTATCAACTAAAATGTAGAATGCAAACTACAATTACATTAAAATTTTGGGTCCATTAGGTCCCCTTACTAGCCCGGAACGTTGATGGTAATAAGAGTCACGGTTAATTAATTGGATGGTCTAATTAATTTTGTTGTGAAATTAACAAGATTTTTTATTTAGGCAATTAATTAAATGATGTGATTGTTTAAATAATGGATTAATAATTAATTAAATTAAATAGTGTGATTATTTAATTATATTGATAATTAATAATTATTAATTGAATTAATTATTTTATGGATGTCTCGAACAAAGACCAAAGAAAATATATAAAAATAATATTGATTATTTAATTTGTAGGTCATAGGTTCAAGTCACGGTGATAATACTGAATTAAATAGAATTTAGAATCCTATTTAATTTAGGTCACTTGTAACCTTATCTTGATTTTATAGATATCATATATCATGATAATTATTATTTTTTTGATATTTAAAAACAAGATAAAATGATATTTTGTTTTTGAATATATGATATTTAAAAACTTAACTATTATATCAAGGAGATAGTTTTTTTTTTTTTATGAAACACAAAGATTAAGTTTTTTATGTGTGTATGTGAAAACAAAAAACAAAAAGAGAAAAAGAAATAAACATATAGAGTGTGCGTCCAAAAAAAAGGAACAAAAAAAGAAAAAAAAACGGTTTTTAATTTTATTTTCATTCAAGGTTGGCCGAATTCTTTAATTGTTTTGTGTTGTTTATACTACCTCCATACAACTTCTTGAAGCCTATAACTGCCCACAAGCAATTGTCGTAACATGGGAGATAGTTAGGAAGATTAAGTGGTACAAGTCAAAAAGCAAATTCAAGAATTAAAGAATGAAGGAGTTAACCTATATGTATAATTTTGAATCCTACCTTTTGTTTATTCTTATATATCGTAGATGGTCATATATGTTGCCTTAAATACTTTTTATATAAAAAAAAATCTAAAAAATACCTTCTATTGCGCGACTCTAGGGATTGCAATTGGTATCAAAGCCCTAGTACGATATATTCGAATAAATCATTCTTTGTTCTTGATTAATTGCATGTATATATATATATATATATATATATATATATATATATATATGTATGCGTAATCTATTAAATGTATGATGTTTTAATTTTTTATAAAGCATAATTGATCGCTAATTGTATGGTACATGAGGTTTAGGGTTTTGGATATTAAATGTATTATTAATTTTCTGATGTAATAATAATTTCAGGTTGTATATATTTTTTTTGTATGCTGTAATTTATTTTTATTGATGTAAATCGACGATTCGAAAGGTTTAGGGTAGCAGCCGGACGGACCTTGTGCAAAGGAGAACCAGTGCACATGCAAATATCATGCAATATGTTAGTGATGTGCATAATTGTTGTGTGAATGCGCTACATGTTGCAGGTGTGCACAATTGTTGTGCATGTTTGACGAGAATAAGGTAGCTGCATCAAGGGATCCATTGCGTGTTCCAGTTGGGCCAATAACAAGGGCAAGAGTTAAGAGATTCAAAGAAGCACTAAATGGCCTAATTCAAGACACTTTGGCTGATTTTGAATTATTGAAATCCAAGATGAGCCCATATGAAGACCAAGCCTTAATTTATGTCACCAAGGCAATTGATTGGGTCGAATAAGAGACGACTTGGGCGTGTCGCACAAGCTAGGAAGAGATTCAACTTTTGTTGATCTATTTCCTTTTCAATTTCTAATAAATTATAATTGATTTGTTTCCCAAAATAAGGGGCTGGTTTTTTCCTGATTTAGCTTTCCAAATTATGGAGCAAGTTAATAGTTGCTTAATTTAGTTTTTGGGTCTTTTTCGTTTGTAAGGCAATTATTGCCCGATTTAGTTTTCTTGTTGTAAGGCATTAATGGCCGAATATTATTGTTTCCTTTTAGGGTTGGCTTGTAGACTTTCTTTTTGTCTTGGGTTTTAGTTTATAAAGAGACTAATTGGATGTAATTTGGCAGACTTGAATTGAATAAAAATTTAGTGAGAGTTCATCCCTTTTGGTTTTGAAAATTTGACTTATCACTCACATCTCCTTCTTGTTCTTGAGTGTGGCATCTTCAACTTCTTGATACCGTTGGTTCTTACCTCCATATAGATAACGGGTCACTGTCCGATAATGTTCTTTGTTTATAAACTTGATTAGAAAACGATCCTCGTTACCATATATTGATTCCGGGTCTCACTGCTCTTGGTGAGGTTCATATCAATGTTTGTGTGCTGTACACAATTGTTGTATGCATACACAACATGTTGTAATTGTGCACAATTTATGTGCATGTGTGTAGCAAGTGCACACAGAGTGTGGCAGTCAAGCATGGTTTGTGCCGATTTTGGGAAATCTCGGGACTTCGAAAAGTGTTAGAGTAAAACTTAGGCTTTAAGGGATATAATCCATGAGATGGATCCATTGAAAATATATTAGGTTGGACTTGATTTTTGGGCCCGAAAGATGTAGAAAATACAGAAGATAGGACTTGAAGATTTTGAAATTACAAGAAGACCCAAGAATTCCTTGGATAATTTTTTATAATTAATTTTTTTTTTAAGTTAGATAAACTCATCGAACTCGGTAAATTCATGTATAATTTTATTATGTGATAATTAAAATATTGTCATGCACATGATATATAGATTAGTAGTGTCTACACATGCATTTTATTAAATGTCATACATGCATAATAATTAGTAATTCACATAATTGGCTATTAGTTTGGTCATCTTATAATTATTAGGATTAATTTGATTAAGGACCTTAATAATTAGACTGAAATATGTGTTTTAGTTTTAATAGTTAATACTTGATAAATCACATTATTAATTCTAGTCTTAGTAAATTAGTTTACGTAGATTAGAATTAGATTAATAAACTAGATTTTTTAACTGTTAACAAATCGGGTAGTTTTATAATCTGTTAATAGATTGAGATTCTACTAATTTACCAAAATGCCTTAGAAATTCTTAGTAGAATATAGGTGCATTAATAATTGAAAACCCTAACTGGAAAATAGTGAATAGTAAAGGGTATATTACAATATATCCTACAGTCTCCATTGCTAGTTCAACACCGTGAGATTCAAATGGGGTCTCGAGACAGCTTTGTTTTTGTCCTCCCTATGGAAGGTCTCCATGAGAGTAAATATCAAGGTTGATTTCCTAATAGATAGGATTTCTGAAAGTATTTTAGGATCGACTGGTGATGTGTAAAACCGTGTAAATAAAAACAATACTTGCAAGTGCACAAATCGTGAAGATAAGCACAACGGCAAGTAAGGATAATTCCCACAAAAACTAGAGATTTACCGGTTAAATCTAATTCTAATTAAAGCTAAATAAAAATAACCAAGAGATTGTTAAAGATTAAATTACAACAAAAACTAAATTAAATTAAACTAAGAAAACAATTGAAAAGATTTGTTTGGGTCAAGGTGAAAAAGCATTAGGCCATCAATGATCTCTAATTATGAACACTCAATGTATGGAATTAATTTACAAACAAAATTCAATCAATTCATGGATTCATTATTTATCTTTAATATGACTATTACCATATGATTTCGGGATAAGTCACGTATTCTCAACCACTATTCACCTTTGGTCTATGGTGTGAACAATGATCGGACACCGGTTACGCACAAGAATTAAGAAACAAATTCTATATTTTTCTTGGTCTATGCTAAAGATAAAATTCGTTCATTTAAAAGAGAATTAATCCAGGTTAGGTTTGTTCTATACTCTAACCTAATATTCAGATAGTCTTAACCCTAAAACCATGCCAAATAATCATACACCATTGGTCTATGGTGTGAATAAATATTAAAACTAATGAGGATTAAGAAATTAAGAACAATGAATAAATCAAGAATTGAATTGAAGAAATAATAATATTAATCCAAACATGAGCATTCACAAAAGGTTCACATTAATTCCCTTGTTATGGAATTAGTTACACATCATGAAAATAGAAAGAGAAGAGAAAGAAAAGATGAAACCCATCTTGGCCTTCAATGAGTTCTTCGAGTCTGCAATGATGAATTCTTCTTTGCCTTAGAATCTTCGATGAGTAAAGATGAATGGAAGTTGTGAAGTGAAGTATGGTGATGGAGTGGTGGGGGACTGCCCTCGTGATTGCTTGGGATCTCCCTTGGCTTCTATATCTCGAAATTACAAGGGGTTAAAATTGGTGTAAATGTTAGGCTACGTCCTTACACAACAAAGAAATCAATTCCCTTTTAGAACTCTATCTTTTTGGGATTTTATTTCTTTCCTAATCCAATAAAATTGACTACTTATTGAAGATTAGGATTAGGTGCCAAATTGTTTGCACAAGACTCCCACACAATTTAAAGAAGGAAATATTTACCGTTCTGACAACTTGCAAAATAAATCCCGTCATTATTCTCGGAATTATGACTGATCTGACCATCAAGTACTTAAACGAGCATAACTTCTTTTAAGAATATTGAAATTGTGATCTGAAATATTGCACCAGAAACTAGACTTCTGGGGCATTCTATCCATAGGCTGCAGGACACACAATTCATTTGGAGTTGAGAGATATGGGCCCCATAATATGACCGTTCTGCACTGGTCCAAAAATTGTCTTTCCGTTGTATGTTGCGCTGTATAGACCGCGGTTGAGGTTGATGCCTAGGAAGCGGTATCGACCACAAAAAATAACTAAAATCCAACTGGAATATACCGCTAGCTACGCTGCGATTGGTGCTCTGCAAGGACAGTGACCTATGTCGCGGTTGTTGACGGTTTTGCCTTTTTTCTTCTCTTTTAAGCTCTTTCCCTTGAAAGTAACATCAAACACTTCATCTAAGGAATATGACCTACACATGCTCAACAAACACATAAAATATCCAATTTCACCCAAGAACAAAGTAAAAATAATAGGAATTGGGGACCTAAAACATGTATATAAATAAGTCCGATCAAATACCCCCAAACCTATCTTTTACTAGTTCTCGAGCAAAAAACAAGGATAAAAACAAAAGCCTAAAACAAACAAAAGGCTAAAAAAAAAAAAAACTAAGCCACTTTTGTAGGGAACACGATAACATTGAGCGTATGCTACAAGCCTTTAAACCTCTAGGTGTCCCTAGTAGTAGAAGTTTTGTCTCCTAAGGGTTTACAACTATGCTACCCACAAACTTATTTATGTGAAAAACCAAATAATTAAGATGCAAACTCGAATGTACCATTCAAAAGCCAATGCATGCTAGAGCCACTGAATAAAGACGAAAAAAATATACCAAAAATTTGAATGCATGCTTAGTTTTAATGAAAAGTACATACTCAAAACACTCTAACTTCCAAAACACAATTGTTAAATGTCATAGATATAATTCGCCTTGGCTCTAATTCTCACAGGATGTCACTCATAATTTCTCACTGAAACTAGGCAAATACACTCACCAAGCATATGTGAATGAAGTTATGTATAAGAAATTTTAAGATATAATCACATATGAATATATAGTAGAAAGGACGTTTGATTTTATATAAAGGATCTCATAAACGGAATCAGACATTAAGAACAAGATAGAGCACATGTTTACCTTTACTCTCGAGCTAGCATTCCTAAAAGATCAATTAGGCCTTTTTTTTGTTGTTGTAATGAGGTCATTAGGTGAAGGTTAAGAAAGAACGGGAAAATGATAGCAAACAAACCTAGGATCATATCAAGAAATTTATCGACAATCTTCATACTTGGCCAAATTTCTTTGAATTCTTCATTCCACATGCATCCAAGCTTCTTGAACAATTTTCATTCATTCTTCTTCTTGAGTTGATTTTAATTTCTCATCACCTCATTGTAAAGCTCTTTTTCTTTTCACTACTTTCATTTGATTCATCATCTCATTCATTTATCTTTCTTTCTTTCTTTTTTTCAACTTTTTTTTTTAAAAGAAAAAAATTTCAACCCTTTTCCTTTTATTTTTTTAGATGAGAATTTTTTTTACATCAATTACATAATTCTTCCAACATCTTCTTTGCATTTGATCTTCTTACTTTGCCTTGGTACATGCACATCTCGAGTCACCCATTTAGATCTCTCTTCAATCATCTTCATCAGCTTAATATGCTCCCATGCTATAAGTTATGACTAATATTTTGGCTTATTAAAGTGGGTGATGAAAGAAAAAGGCTTATAGTGTTTGACTTTAAAATTGGCTATGGAGCACACACATAAACGTAGGAAATATTTAAGGCCTTTTAAGTGAGTTAAAGCACACATTGCCTAAATCGATTCTAATGGTTCAACCAAAACAAGAGCAAAGTCCACATGTGATATCTTTTATGATGAATGTTCTTTAATATCCAATGCATAACCTATTGAAATCAATTTATAATGCTAAGAACCTAATGAGTGTTTAGGAGTAGAAACAAACAAAACCTCTATAATGATATTAATGTACGTTTTTAGGCTTAGTGAACTCACTAAGGTTGTCTCCACTAGTAATCATGAATATCCAACTAAGCATCCTATCCAATATCACATAAAGGTCATGTCAAAAATTTTGATAAATACAGTACATTAATTTAAGTGGAAGAGTTAGTTAGTCTAAACTCAATGAATAAAGCATGTATTACGGCTCTTAAAGAACACACAAGAAACATCTAAAAATGGAGGGCAAAAGTTTAAAAACTGATGACTTTCAAAAACGACCTACGTCCGTTCTTTAATACATATCTCTCAATAAATTCAATAAAAGATAATCAAATTTTAACACAAGAAAATAGGCATGCAAAATCACACTTTTTATGTAGAAAAAAATTCAAAATTCAAATCAGAAAAGAGAAAACAAACGTCAAAAAACATTCACGTACATATTTGCAAAAACAGGACATTACCCATGACCTTTGGTTGAAAAACAATCATAACTTTTAAACCACCACCCAGAAATTTACATTCTTTATACTGTTAGATTCATATCAAAAAAACAAAGAACCCAACATAGATAGAAAAAATTATTTCCTCACCAATGAAAACAGTTTTAACAAAACATTTGTCTCAAAAAATTTCAAAACAAGGCATTTTTTCACAGATTTTAACAAATGGCTCAAAAAAAAAATTAAACATGAATTCACACCCTCAAACCTAATCTAAACATTTTCCTCAATGTTTATATGACATTAAAAGTATGGACAATGAATAAAGAAAAAGTATGGAATGCAAGAACTCGAAACACAAAAACGAAAGAAAACTAAAAGCTAACAACTAAAACAAAAACAAAAAATTACTTAGGTGGGTTCCCACCAAGCGCTTAATTAATGTCTCTGCAAGACTGATGCTTGGAAAACTCAACCAAATTCTAATATCTCAAATTTACGCTTAAGCGCGTCATATCTTGGAAAAAATTATCCCGCATTGGCATGTTCCTACACAAAATAAGCAAAGGCAAGTAAATGTTCAATATAAAGTATGATGAAATAAGTTTAGAAAACAACTTATTTCATTTGTTGTTGTATAGGCTGCTCGAAAAAGTAATGGGAGGGACATAAGGCTTGAGTTCTTTATATAGGAGCTGCTCGTTGAAAGGGACATCTTTCACTTCCTTCACCTTTTATTCCATCTTCTCCTTTTCTACTTCTTCACCTGCAACACGAGAAAAATCATCAGAAAATTCATGGGTTACTATGGTATCGACAATCTTACAATTAGAAGGGATGGTGATAGCATCTTCTTGCTCTGGTTGACTCAGGAACTTTTCAGGCTCTTTCTTTTGAATGACTTCATCCAATTGCCTAATTTTCACCTCCATCTTCCTTATTGAAACTTCTATGTTTTGAAACCTCACATTAGTTTCTTGTTGGGTGTCTTGCAACATTTTGTCTCGCTAATTCATTCTCCGATCCATATTCTGTATGAACTCTTTCATTGTATCCTCCAATGATGGTGAGACCGGCTGCTCACAGGTATTGACTTTATTGTAGCTCCACGAGAAATCTTGGTGATTCCTCTAATCCGGGTTGTAAGTATTGCCATATGGTTCATAACTTGACCACTGACTGTGGGAATTTCCATATGGTTCATTGATAGGCCACAGATTGTAGGATTTTTCAAATGGTTCATGCATAGGCCACGGGTTGTAGGAATTCAACGCTCAAGTATGTTTTTCAACATATTCAGGAAATTCTCATCTCAAATGATAGCTCGATATATCATGACCAACCATTCCATATATCCTGCAATCCAAAGCCTCCGTTTGTTCTCTTCTCGAAGTCATCGAAATCAATCTCTCCATTTGTCGATTTAAATCAGCTTGTTGCATAGCAAATCCATGAATTGTTACTCTTTCCTCATCATAAACGCGTTGCCATTAGAAGTCCATTGTACCTTAAAAAACAAGAAAAAGGAAATAAAAAGAAAATAAAATCTAAAAAAAACTATTAACTAATGACTCAACTACTAAAAAAAATAAACTAAAACTAAAACTAGAAATAACCAATAAATTCACTAATCCTCGGCAATTGCACCAAAAAAACTTGATGTGTAAAACCATGTTCATAAAAACAATACACGCAAGTACACAAATCGTGAAGATAAGCATAACTGCAAGTAAAGATCGTTCCCACGAAGACTAGAGATTTACCGGTGAAATCTAATTCTAATTAAAGCTAAATTAAAATAACCAAGAGATTGTTGAAGATTGAATTAAAACTAAAATTAAATTAAATTAAACAAAGAAAAAAAATTGAAAAGATTTGTTTGTTGTCAAGGTGAGAAAGCATTAGGCCATCAATAATCTCCAATTATGAACACTCAATGTATGACATTAATTTGCAAACAAAATTCAATCAATTTAAGGGTTCATTTTTTTATCTTCAATATGACTATTACCATATGATCGTGGGATAAGTATTCCCAACCATTATTCACATTTGGTCTATGGTGTGAACAATGATCGGAAACCCGTTACGTATAAGAATTAAGAAACAAATTCTATACTTTGCTTGGTCTATGCTAAAGATAAAATTCATTCATTCAAAAGAGCATTAATCAAGGTTAGGTTTGGCCTATACTCTAACCTAATTCTCTGTTAGTCTTAACCCTAAAACCATGCCAAATAATCATCCACCCTTGGTCTATGGTGTGAATAAATATTAAAACTAATGAGGATTAAACAATTACGAACATTGAATAATCAAGAATTGAATTGAAGAAATAAAAATATTAAACCAAACATGAGCATTCCAAAAGGTTCACATTGATTCCCTAGTTATGAAATTAGTTACAAGTCATGAAAATAGAAAGAGAAGAGAAAGAAAAGATAATACTCATCTTGGCCTTCAATGAGTTCTTCGAATCATCAATGATGAATTCTTCATCGTCTTCGAATCTTCGATGTGTAAAGATGAATTGAAGTTGTGAGGTGATGTATGGTGATGGAGTGGTGGGGGATGGCTCCCATGGTGGCATGGGACATCCCATGGCTTCTATATCTCAAAATTAGGATTCACAAGGGGTTTAAATAGGTGTAGATGTTAGGCTATGTCTTTAAACATTAAGGAAATCAATTCCCTATTAGAACTCTGTATTTTTGGGATTTTATTTCTTTCCTAATCCAATAAAATACACTACTTATTGAAGGAATATTAGGATTAGGTGTCAACTTGTTTGCACAAGACTCCCACACAATTCCAAGAAGGAAATATTTCCTGTTCCGACAACTTGCAAAACAAATCACGTCATTATTCATGGAATTATGACTAATTGATCATCAGGTACTAAAATGTGCATAACTTCCTTTAAGAATATCAAAATTATGATCCGAAACTTGCACCATAAACTAGACTTTTGGGGCTTTCCATCCAAGGTGGTAGGACACACAATTTAATTGGAGCTGAAAGATATGGACCCTATAATATGACTATTCTACACTTTTCCAAAAATTATCTTTTCGTTGTATGTTGCGCTGCATAGACCGCGGTTGAGGTTGATGTCTAGGAAGCAGTATGGACCGTGGAAAAGAACAGAAACCCAACTAGAATGTACCGCTAGCTACGCTGGGTTGGTGCTCTACAAGGACAACGACCTATGTCGCGGTTGTTGACAGCTTTACTCTTTTTCCTCTCGTTTAAGCTTTTTCCCTTGAAAGTAACATCAAACACTTCATCTAAGGAATGTGACTTATGTTGGGAGATTTATGAAGTAAATAAAAAGAAAGGATCAATTCATTCTTGTTATGTTATTTATTTTATAAACTTGTGAAATATTAACATCCTGGATTGCCAGATGTAATCTCGAACTGTGTATGAGTGTCATATATGGATGGATACAGTAAGAGACGTGCAATCTAAAGAGTCGATAGATAGCAAATAAAGTTGGGTACTTTATTTGTAGTTAATCTATAACTGCGGTCCATTCCGCAATGTACAGCGATTCTATCTTGAATCATTCATATGAGATATGGGAATGGAGACACCTTGTATAATGTGATCATATAGGACTGGGTCCAGGGGCGAAGCCATGATTTTAGCTTTGCAGGGGGGGGGGGGGGGGGGGGGGGGGGGGGGGGGAGAGACAAAACAAATACTAAAGTTAACGGGCAGGAAAAATATATTTATAAACTATGTTATTAAAAACAAATGCAATATCGTTTAGATGTTGACGAGATAGACCGATGTTTCATTCTTTTTGTAAAAATCCATCAATTGTCGATTAATTTCTCACAAAAAAATCAAAGAAATATGTAATGATATATATATAAGGACGATCCTGATATAAGAGGTAATGGACGTCCAACCACAATCTCAAACATTTGGATGGGTGTGAGAATTTATTAATGTGGAGTTGTGGGTCCATTGTGAATGTGTGGTTATGGTTGATGTCTTGATATAATAAAACTATGATGATCATGGTAGGAAAATTATTTTATAATTTGTGTGTTGTGTGTGTTGGGGGGGGGGGGGGGGGGGGGGGGGGGGGGGGGGATAATTTGTGTGTATGTGGGGGGGGGGGGGGGGGGGGGGGGGGGTGTGTTCATGATAAATCAAATCTTAAAATTCTTAAAAAGAATATATTTGTATTCCTACATTAAGTACGGGTTTACTAATTACAAATTATAATGAGAGAAATGAAACTTATTTCTTTATTTATGATTATTATGTTTACCAAAATCAGTTGAATCAAATTATATGGGTCTATTAAATTCTCATCTGATTAGTAAATGCACCTTAAATAGAAAAAGAACTAGTATAATTGGTGATGCAAGACTTTTTCTCCGGTTATTATGGGGGAAGAGGGAAAAATTCGATCCCATGAATTCGTGATGTAGGTTTACAATTTAATATTTTAATTAAAAATATTAAAATATAAACCTTATCTTGTCTAGATTTTTTTATAATTAATATTTATGTTTTTAATTAAGAAATAATAGATGTATATGGGATATATTATATATCACATTAAAATAATCAAAGTTCAAAATTTATAAAAACAATTAAAATTATTATATTGTGGGGGCCATGGCCCCTGCCGGCCCCACATTCCTCCCCCCCTGACTGGGTCCTGATCTATATGAATCTCGCACCAAGATCCGTTTACTGATGAGATTTATATATATCAACTAATGATGACTATAAGTGGGTGATCTTAATCCTGAGTGTCTTATCGACTCCTTCAGGTTAGATCGTGGTCTTTGATATACCATGGGTGAGGTCAGATGCATTTCCTGATCAATATACTCCGTAAGTTGGGATTACGGTTTGGCTTGTGGGTGGGAAGGTTTGTACACAATAGTGGAATCCACTCATTGTGAGAAGTAGATGGTAGTTCCCTTAAGGGTTCATTCGGGGCTTGGACAATATGAGCGATCTCCTAATTCCATGAGGAAATAGGATTTATTGTCATTAGAGAATCAATGGTACTTAAAGGAGATATGTAATTAAAGGGGTATAACGGACATTATGACCCAGCTCTAATTATGAACTACTGTGGAGGATCATACCATATTTAATAGCTATATCGATGGACACCGAGTTGTATCGGTCTGTGTAAAAATGTCTGCAGTTGAGAGAGTGCATGTCGGGTTTTTGGTGGAATAACATTGGGGTTAATAATCAAGGAATATTAATTAAAGAGTTTAATAAATGATTCCAAGGATTATTGGAGCTCAAAATATTGTGGGTCCATTAGGTCCCCTTGCTAGCCCGATCGATTTAGGTAACAAGGGTCATGGTTAATTAATTGGATTGTTCAATTAATTGTGTTACGAAAGTGACACGTGTCAAGAGTTGATTGAGTAATTAGATTATTCAATTGATTAAAATGACAATTATGACAATTAAATAATAAGATTATTTAATAGTGTAATTAGTCATGAATGGAGGGTTTCTATTGTTATTTATTTTTGAATGATGAGATAATATGATTATCTCATCTATTAAATAAAATAATTTATATATATTTGAATTTAAATTGATTGATTTTAAATATATATATATATATATATAATATCTTAATTGATAAATAAAATATAGATTTTATTTTTCAAATATAGATTTTATTTTTCAAATATAGATATGATCATTTTTTTTAAAGTTAAATAGTATATATATGATATATATTATTTAAAAAAAAAACGAATCAAAGATTAAGGAGATTTTGTTTTTTGTTTGAAAAGTTTTTTGAGATATATATTTTTTTGAAAACTGAATCAAAGGTCATCTTTTTGTTTTTCTTCAAAAAATACTGCTTTGATTATAAAAAGGCATAAAGCACAGGAGAAAAGGTTGGCTTCGGGTTTTGTCAAATGCATATATATATATATATATATATATATATAAGGAGTGAGTGCGAGAGACAACCCATTCATTGATTTTTTTTTTATAAAAAAAAACAGCAAGGCAGTGTGTGAGACACATATATGTAATTGCTTTGATATATTCAAATATGTGTGTGTGAGAGAGTTAGTGTGTGCAAGTGTGTGTATGAAATAACACCAAAAAGAGAGAAAAGGTTTTATGTGCAAGTGTTGTGCACTAATATAAAGAAAGAGTTTCTTATTCTTTTCTCTTCAACATCCTCCTGAATTCTTGAGTCTGTGACACGCCCACAAGCAGTTTTCATTCCCGGGATATAGCTAGAAAGATTAGTGGTACAGACCATGAGCATATGGAAAAGTGAAGGAGCCTCCAAACGTTAGTATGGTTCTATTTTATTATTTTATTATTATTATTGATTACAATTTCTTGTATTTACATAAAAAAAATTTAGTGTAAATTTTTTTATATGTATTAGTTCCAAAAATAAATACGATCTCATGTTCACTAGTCACAGATACAGATTACGATATGTATAAAAATTTTAAAACCCATTTTCGTTCCGTGACCGGTGAACGGGATTCCAACAATTGGTATCAGAGCCAATTTTATTTTCGGAACAGGAAATTATTTTTGGTGCTCCTGTATGTATAATTGTATATGCACGATTTAAATTATCTGTATAATGTTTTTGCAAGTATTTTTTTTTAATTTATAAAAACATGATTGATCGTTAATTATATGGTACTGTTGATTTTGGTTTTATGGGTTGTATTATTATTTTTTGTTTATTTTTTTTTCTGTTATTGTATTGTAAAGAAAAAAATATGTAACCTATATTGAAGACCTGGAAAAATCGCGAAGAGGAATTCATGAGATGAATCGAAGTGACTTGAAGAGACTGAAAGACTCGGGAATTATAAGAAGACCAAGGAATACTTAGGAGGTATTTTTGTAATTTTAGATTCCAATTTTTTTAGGTTAAATAATCCACAGTACTCGGTCAATTCATGTATGCTTTATATTATGTGATGATAAAAGCATTGTCATTCATACATATGTCATTTAGATTAGAAGTGCCTACATAAATATATTTGATATGTCATATATGCATCATAGCCTGATATTTTATGTATTTTTTTTAATGTGATTAAAATGGGTAAATACATAAAATGGTTATGAAAATGAGATTAGTTTTTTAACGGTTAAAATCTTGGTAATTCTTATTAATATTAATCTAGTTATTAAAGAGTTTAATAAGTTAGATTAATGGGGTCATTTTTGTAATTATGATTAATATGATTAATTTCCTAATAATAAATTAACCGAATAATGTGTTAGAGTTTTAATAGTTAAAACTTTGTATACACTAACATAATAATCTGAGCTTAGTAAATAGTTTACAAATGCTTAGATTATTCACTAATAAATTAGATTTTTAATTGTTAAAAATCATTAATAATTTATTAGTTAATTAGAATTTGTTTCTAATTAGTTAATGCGCTAGATAACTTGATTAAAGTTAGCCGTTTGATCCTGTAGAGTCTAGGTGCATTAACGGTTAATAGAAAACCCTAGTTTTAAAATAGTGAGTGGGGAGAGGGATATATGACATATATATCCCGCAAATTCCATCATTAGTTTAACACCGTGAGATTCGAGTGGGGTCTCGTGATGGCTTTGCTTTCTTCCTCTCTAAAGAGGGTTTCCATAAAGGTCAATACCAAGGTTGACTTCCTAACGGATAGGATTTCTGAGAATATTTCGGGATTGACCGACCCTAAGGCAACAATTCTTGAGTTAAGCTCGTGAGATCTGAAATAGTGGTTACACTCACGAAGGTTTTGATTAAGTTTGTTAATTAAAAACCTGACTGAATAAACAATGGTTGAACGATATCGAATAAGAGTTATTCTAGAATATCATTTGATTGAGAATGTCTGTCCAACATGCAAAGATTTGACAGACCCTAAGGCGGCACTTCTTTGTGGTATGTTGGATTATCATGGTATAGTAACCGTTTTTAGGGTAGTTCTAGTTCGTTAAACATGTTCATGTATCATGTTTAAATTATACCAAGGCACTCGCACGTGTTTTAAGTAAATGACTAAATGAATGTTTTATTTATTTCATCTACATTACTTCAAATTCTCGCAAACGACAAATTAACTGGTGATAACTACACTAAGTGGAAACTTAATATTAATGCAATTTTGGTCACCAAAGACCTCAAGTTTGTACTTACGGAGGAATGTCCTCCAACGCCTACTGCCAATGCCAGACGAACTGTTCGTGAGGCATACTAGCGATGGGTCTCATCTGATGAGAAGGCCCGAACATATCTGTTGGCTTCAATGACAGACGTGCTTGTCACAAAGCACGAAGCAATGACTTCAGCATTCGAAATCATGGAGTCATTGCAAGCTATGTTTGGGCAGCCTTCTGAGCAAAAGCGACACGAAGTTGTTCGTTCCACTATGCTTGCTCGCTCGCATGAAGGAAGGTACATCAGTTCGAGAACATGTCGTGAGCATGATGTCATACTTTAACACGGCAGAAGTCAATGGCGAGGCCATTGACGAACCCAGTCAAGTGAGCATCATACTGACGACTCTTTCGAAAAGTTTTGATCAGTTTAAAAGCAACTACGGGATGAACAAGTTAAAGTTCAGTCTCACACAGTTGCTCAATAAGCTCGCTACCTTTGAGTCCTTGATTAAGGACAACAAAGGTAAGACCGGTGAGGTAAATATTGTCAAAACATCTTCCTCTAATAATAAGAAGAGGAAGAGGTCCGCTGAGAAGGCAAAGGGTAAGCCCAAACCCAAGAAAGCCCAAAGCAATAAGAAGGGCACCTCCATCGACCAAGACAAAGGAAAATGTTTCCATTGTAACAAGGTCAGGCACCGGAAGAGGAACTGTCCTCGGTACTCGAAGGAGGTAGCCAAGAAGAAAAAGACGAAAGATAAATATGATTTACTTGTTCTTGAATCTTGTTTAGTGGAAGATGATTCTTTACCCTGAATAGTTGATTCGGGGGCCACTAACAATGTTTGTTCTTCTTTACAGTGGACTGATTCTTAGACAGTTAGAGAAGGGAGCCTTCTCAATGCCTATGGGGTCGGGGGATGTCGTATCAGCCAAAACAGTGGGAGCAATAAGATTGTAATTTTGTAATAATAATGGTTTTTTATTATTAAACAATGTTTTTCATATTCCCAGATTTACACGAAATTTGATTTTCGTTTCTAAGTTGTTAGAACAAAAATATTCTGTTTCTTTTAATAATAAGTCTGTCATTATTGGAAAGAATGGTCTGAATATTTGTTCAGGAATTAATGAAAACAATTTGTATGTGTTAAGACCGTTAATACATACTACATTGCTTAACACCGAAATGTTTAAGGTTGAAAAACCAAAAACTAAATGACATATGATTTCTCTAGATAATGACACGTATATCTGACCCTAGTAAAAAGCGGACATTTAAGTGAGTTAAAGGTTGGCACCTTACCTGTCTGCAAATCTTGTATGGAAGGTAAGATGACAAAGAGACCTTTTACTGGAAAAGGGCTTAGAACGAACCGTAGAGCTTATACATACAAACATCTGTGGATCGATGAATGTTAAAGCTAGGGGTGGTTATGAGTATTATGTCACCTTTATAGATGACTACTCAAGATACGGATACGTCTACCTGATGCAACGAAAGTCGAAAACTTTTAAAAAGTTCAAAGAATTCCGAGCTGAAGTTGAGAATCAATTAACTAGGACTATCAAATCACTACGATCGGATCATAGAGGTAAGTACCTTGACCAAGAGTTTGAAGACTTTATAGTCGTGCATGGGATAGTTTCCCAACTCATAGCTCCCGGTACACCTCAGCAAAATGGTGTAGCGGAGAGGAGAAATAGAACCCTAAGAGAAATGGTGAGATGTATGATTAGTTTCTCATCATTACCAAATTCCTTTTGGGGATATGCGTTACTAACAGCGTCATACATTTTGAATGTAGTTAAATCCAAATATGTTCCTAAGACTCCCCTAGAGTTGTGGAATGGTCGTAAAGCTACTTTGTAACATTTCCCCATATGAGGGTGTCCAGCACACATACTGAAGAACAGAACTGGAAAGCTAGACTCCAAGTCTGTTGTCTGCCTGTTTGTAGGATATTCCAAGGAGACCAGAGGTGGACACTTCTATAGTCCCGAAGACAACAAAGAATTTGTATCGACAAATGCAACGTTTCTTGAGGACAATTATATTAGTGACCATAAACCTCGTTCTTGTTGGAACCTCGTTCTTGTTGGAACCTCGTTCACCGGTCACGCAACGGAAGTAAGTTTTAATTTTTTTTATACAGATCGTAATCTGTATCTGGGACCAGTGAACTTTTGATCATAATTTTCGGAACAAATACATATAAAAATTATTACACTAATAAAATATATATTTAAATGCAGGAAATTGTAATCAATAATAAAAAAGAAAAAAATAAAACCATACCAACGTTTGGAGGCTCCTTCAATTTTCGATTTGCTCCTGGTCTGTATCACTGATCTTCCTAGCTATTCCCGAGACTGGCAACTGCGTGTGGGCGCGTCACGGTTCTCAGGAACTTAGGAAAGAGGGTGTAGAGAAAAAAGAATGGAGAAACTATTTCTTCTTTAAAAAAACTACCTAAAACAATTCTAGTAGTTAAAAAAATAATAGTTATATATATATATTTATTGGTGCAATCACTTGCACACAACACTTTTGATTTTCTTTTGTACCTATGACAAAAACAAAAATCAATTTTTTTTGTCTCTTATGCAAAACCAAAAAAACAAACCATTTTTTTTTGTCAATGTATATATATATATATATATATATATATAAGGGCTGTGTGTGAAAACCCACAACACAATTTTTTTAAATAATATATATCACATATATAAATTTCTTAAAAAATTCTAATCAAATCTAATTTGATTTTTAAAAATCTTTCAAATAAAAAAATATCTCATATATTTTATTTGATTTTAATTTTGAATTCAAACTATTTAAATTCAAAAATAAAATATTTAAATTCAAAAATAAAATATTTAATTTAATAAAATAAAATAATCACATTATCTTATTTTATTCAAAAATAAATATCTTCATACACCCTCCATTTAGTGATTACTAATATAATTAAATAATCTCATTATTTAAGTTATTTAATCACCATTATCCATTAATTAAATAATCTCATTATTCAATTAATTCCTGAATAAATACGTGTCACTTTCGTAACACAATTGATTGGACAATCCAATTAATTAACCGTGACCCTTGTTACCTAAATTGATTGGGCTAGCAAGGGGGCCTAATGAACCCACAATATTTTGAGCTCCAATAATCATCGGAATCATTAATTAAACTCTTTAATTAATATTCCTTGATTATTAACCCCGGTGTTATTCCACTAAAAACCCGACCTACACTCTCTCAGCTACAGACGTTTTTACACAGACCGATACAACTCGGTGTCCATCGATATAGCTATTACATATGGTGTGATCCTCCACAGTAGTTCATAATTAGAGCTGGGTCATAATATCCGTTATACCCCTCTAATTACATATATCCTTTAAGTAACATTAATTCTCTAATGGACAATAAATCCTATTTCCTCACGGAATTAGGAGAGCACTCATATTATCCAAGCCCCGAATCAACCCTTAAGGGAACTACCATCCACTTCTCACAAGAATGAGTGGATTCCACTATTGTGTACAAGCCTTCCCAGCCACAAGCCAAACCGCAATCCCAACATACGGAGTATATTGATCAGGAAATGCATATGACCTCACCTATGGTATATCAAAGACCACGATCTAACTTGAAGGAGTCGATAAGACACTCAGGATTAAGATCACCCATATATAGCCATCATTAGTTGATATAAATGAATCTTATCGGTAAACGAATCTTGGTGTGAAATTCATATAGATCATGGCCCAGTCCTATATGATCACATCATAAAAGGTGTCTCCATTCCCATATCTCATATGAATGATTCAGGATAGAATCACAGTATATTACGGAATGGACCGCGGCTATAGATTAACCACAAATAAAGTACCCAGCTTTATTTGCTATCTATCGACTCTTTAGATTGCACGTCTCTTACTGTATCCATCCGTATATGACACTCATATACACAGTTCAAGATTATATCCGGCAATTCAAGATGTTAATATGTACACAAGTTTATAAAATATATAACATAACATGAATGAATTGAACCTTTCTTTTTATTTACATCATAAATCCATTTACAAATTACATGCTTAGGGAATAAACCCCAACAGTTCTAAGGTTGTATTGAATGAGCTGGAGCCTGGTGAGACTAATGATTCATCAACAAGAGTTGTTGATCCATAAACATCTGAGAGTCAGATGGTTCCTGATCAGGATACACTATCACCTAGATGTAGTGAGAGGGTTGTGAGACAACCTGAACGTTATTTAGGTATAGGTGAGGGACAAGGTGTTGTCTCTGCTAATAGTGTGGATGACCCGTTGACATTGAAGAATGCAATAGAAGATCCTGATAAAGAAGAATGACTTAAAACCATGAATCTCAAGATGGAGTCCATGTACTCTAACTCAGTCTGAGATCTTGTAGACTTATTGGATTGTGTAAAACTCATAGGGTGTAAGTGGATCTATAAGAAAAAGAGAGGAGTAGACGGGAAGGTAGAGACCTTCAGGGGCAAGGCTAGTGGCCAAGGGTTATACCTAGAAAGAGGGGTTCGATTATAAAGAGACTTTCTCGCCAGTAGCCATGTTTAAGTCTATTAGGATTCTCTTATCTATTGCTGCCTATTTCGATTATGAAATTTGGCAAATGGACGTTAAGACTGCATTCTTGAATGAAAATCTTGATGAGAGCATCTATATGATGCAACCGGAGATATTCGTGTCTCCAGATCAAGAGCAAAAGGTTTGCAAGCTGCAAAGGTCCATCTATGGACTTAAGCAAGCATCTAGATCTTGGAACATTAGGTTTGATGATGTGATCAAAACCTATGGCTTCGAGCAGAACATCGATGAGCCTACATAAGAGCATCATTGACAAGAAAGTAGTTTTCTTAGTTCTATACGTATATGATATCTTACTCATTGGGAATGATGTGGGAGTGTTGTCTGATGTAAAAGGGCTGGCTGGCTAGACAATTATAAATGAAAGATTTGAGAGAGGCAAGTTATGTTCTAGGGATCCAACTTATAAGAGATCGTAAGAACAAACTTATAGCACTGTCTAAGACATCATATATCGACAAGATTCTTGTGCGATTTTCGATGCATAACTCTAAGAAAGGTAATTTACCTTCCAAGCATGGAGTTCACTTGTC
Source organism: Dipteronia dyeriana (assembly GCA_032871835.1). Classification (NCBI taxonomy): domain Eukaryota; kingdom Viridiplantae; phylum Streptophyta; class Magnoliopsida; order Sapindales; family Sapindaceae; genus Dipteronia; species Dipteronia dyeriana. The sequence goes on from CM065299.1 coordinate 80,995,043, forward strand.
TAAGGAACAGTGTCCTAAGACACTTCAAGAAGTTGAGGATATGAAACGTGTACCCTATGCATCGATAGTAGGTAGTCTCATGTATGCTATGTTATGCACGAGACAGGGCATCTGCTATACAGTAGGAGTAGTCAGAGGATACTAGTTCAACCCAGGATTAGATGATTGGGTTGTTGTCAAGACTATTCTCAAGTATTTTCAGAGAATGAGAAATTATATGCTAGTGTTTTGCGGACAGGATTTGATCCTGTTAGGATACACGGATTATGATTTTCAGTCAAACAGGGATTCTAGTAACACCCTAGGTGGTGGAGCCACTGTGTAGAGAAGTATCAAGAAATCTTGCATTTTTGACTCCACCATGGAAACTGAATATGTAGCCGTTTGTGAAGCTGCTAAAGAGGTTGTTTGGCTCTATAAGTTCATGAGTGATCTGGAAGTTGTTCCAGACCTGGATAAGCCCATCACACTTTACTGTGCTAACAGTGGTGCTGTGGCTAATTCCAAAGAACCAAGAAGCCACAAGAGAGGGAAGAATATAAAGAGAAAATATCATCTCATCATAGAGATAGTGCAGAGAGGAGATGTGATCTGTTGATCCATTTACGAAGACCTTACCGGCTAAAGTGTTTTCGGGTCACCTAGATGGTTTAGGGTTACGAGACATGCCTCACATGCTTAAGTGCAAGTGGGAGATTGTTGGCGTTAATGCCCTAAATATGTAACTTGTAAATGAATTTACGAAGTAAATAAAAAGAAAGGTTCAATTAATTCTTGTTATGTTATTTATTTTATAAATTTGTGTACATATTAACATCCTGGATTGCAGAATGTAATATCAAACTGTGTATATGAGTGTCATATATGGATGGATACAGTAAGAGACGTGCAATCTAAAAATTCCATATATAGCAAATAAAGCTGGGTACTTTATTTATGGTTAATCTATAGTTGCGGTCGATTCCGTAATGTACAGTGATTCTATCCTGAATCATTCATATGAGATATGGGAATGGAGACACCTTTTATGATATGATCATATATGACTAGGCCATGGTCTATATGAATCTCACACCAAGATCCGTTTACCGATTGAGATTTATATATATCAACTAATGATGGCTATATGTGGGTGATATTAATCCTGAGTGTCTTATCGACTCCTTCAGGTTAGATTGGGGTCTTTGATATACCATGGGTGAGGTCAGATGCATTTCCTGATCAATATACTCCGTATGTTGGGATTATGGTTTGGCTTATGGCTAAGAAGGTTTGTACACAATAGTGGAATCCACTCATTCTTGTGAGAAGTGGATGGTAGTTCCCTTAAGGGTTGATTCGGGGCTTGGACAATATGAGCGATCTCCTAATTTCGTGAGGAAATAGGATTTATTGTTCATTAGAGACTCAATAGTACTTAAAGGATATATGTAATTAGAGGGGTATAACAGACATTATGCCCCAGCTCTAATTATGAACTACTGTTGAGGATCACACCATATGTAATAGTTATATCGATGGACACCGATCTGTATCATTTTGTGTAAAAATGTCTGTAGTTGAGAGAGTGCAGGTCGGGTTTTTAGTGGAATGACACCGGGGTTAATAATCAAGGAATATTAATTAAAGAGTTTAATTAATTATTCCAATGATTATTGGAGCTCAAAATACTGTGGGTCCATTAGGTCCCCTTGCTAGCCTGATCGATTTAGGTAACAAGGATCACGGTTAATTAATTGGATTATCCAATTATTTGTGTTACGAAAGTGACACGTGTCAGGAGTTGATTGAGTAATTAGATTATTCAATTGATTAAAATGACAATTATGACAATTAAATAATAAGATTATTTAATAGCGTAATTAGTCATGAATGGAGGGTTTCTATTGTTATCTATTTTTGAATGATGAGATAATATGATTATCTCATCTATTAAATAATATAAATTATATATATTTAAATTTAAATTGATTGAATTTAAATATATATATATATATATTTAATATCTTAATTGATAAATAAAATATAGATTTTATTTTTCAAATATAGATATGATCATTTTTTTTTAAGTTAAATAGTATATATATGATATATTTTTTTTTTAAAAAAACGAATCAAAGATTAAGGAGATTTCGTTTTTTGTTTAAAAAGTTTTTTGATATATATATATATAGTTTTGAGAACTGAATCAAAGATCATCTTTTTGTTTTTCTTCAAAAAATATTGCTTTGATAATAAAAAGGCATAAAGCACAGGAGAAAAGGTTGGCTTTTGGTTTTGTCAAATGCATATCTATATATAGAAAAGGAGTGAGTGAGAGAGAACACATTCATTGATTTAAAAAAAAAAAACAGTAAGGCAGTGTGTGAGACACATATATGCAATTGTTTTGATATATTCAAGTAAGTGTGTGCGTGAGAGTCATTGTGTGCAAGTGTGTGTATGAAATAACACCAAAAAGAGAGAAAAGGTTTTATGTGCGAGTGTTGTGCACTAATATAAAGAAAGAGTTTCTTATTCTTTTCTCTTCAACATCCTCCTAAATTCTTGAGTCCGTGACGCCCCCACAACCAGTTATCAGTCCCAGGATATAGTTAGGAAGATCAGTGGTACAAACCAGAAGCATATCGAAAAGTGAAGGAGTCTCCAAACGTTAGTAAGATTCTATTTTTTTATTTTATAATTGATTACAATTTCTTGTTTTTACATATATATTTTATTAGTGTAATAATTTTTATATGTATTAGTTCCAAAAATATATACGATCCCAATTTCACCAGTCACAGATACAGATTACGATTTGTATAAAAATTTAAAAACCCATTTCCGCTGCGTGTTCGGTGATCGGGGTTCCAACAATCTACACATGCTCAAGAAACACATAAAATATTTAATTTCACCCAAGAACAAAGTACAAATAATAAGAAATAGGGACCTAAAACATGTATAGAAATAGTCCAATCAACTGACCCTAAGGCAGTAATTCTCAAGTTATGTTCATGAGATCTGAAATGATGGGTCACATTCTCAAAGGATTTTTAAAAAATGGTTCATTAAGATCTTGACTGAAACAAATGATGATTGAATGGTATAAGAATAAGAGTTATTCTGGTATATCATTTGACTGAGAATGTCTCGGTCCAATGTGCAAGTACTTGACCGACCCTAAGACGACACTTGCTTGTGGTATGTTGGATTGTTGTGGCATAGTAACAATTTTTTCGGGTTTATTTTATGTTCATTGAACATGTTCATGCATCATATTTAATTTTATGTCGAACATTTACATGTAATGAATGTACGAGATGAATAAAAAAAAAATTATTTAATTTTTCAGCAATGTCGTATGCACTTTTACAAATCCTCACTAATGAAAAATTAACCCAAGAAAATTATACCAAATGGAAAAGTCATATTAATGCAATGTTGGCAACTAAAGACCTGAAATTTGTGTTTACGGGGGAATGTCCTCCAGAGCCTGCTGCCAATGCAGCACGAAATGTTCATGAGGCACACCTGAAATGGGTTTCAGATGATGAGAAGGCCAAGATATATTAGTTAGCTAGTATGACGTTTTTGCCTGTCACCATGCATGAAACAATGACTATAACATTCAAAATCATGGAGTCATTGCAGGCTATGTTCGGGCAGCCATTCGAGCAAAAACGGCATGAAGCTATTCGTTCCACAATGCTTACTAGGATGAAGGAGGGTTCATCGGTCTAAGAACATGTCTTGGGCATGATGTCCCACTTTAACATTGTTGAGGTCAATGGTGGGGCCATTGATAAGGCAAGGCAGGTGGGCATTATACTGACAACTCTTCCAAAGAGTTTCGATCAGTGTAAAAGCAACTATGGAATGAACAGGTCGAAGTTCAGCCCGACTCAGTTGCTGAATGAGCTCACTACCTTTGAGTCAAAGACTAAGGACAACAAAGGTAAGACCGGTGAGGCAAATGTTGCCGAACCATCTTCTTCTGGGTCTAAGAAGAGGAAGAGGTCTGTTGGTAAGGTTAAAGCAAAGTTTAAGAAGTAACCAACCCAAAGAAAGAAAAAGAGCACCTTAACCGAAAATTCAAAAGGGAAGTGTTTCCATTGTGATAAGGTTAGTCACCGGAAAAGAAACTATCTGCAACACCTTGAGGAGGTCACCAAGAAGAAAATGGCAAAATGTAAATATGATTTTTTTGTCATTGAATCATGTTTAGTGGAAGATGATTCTTCACCTTGGATAGTAGATTCGGGGGCCCTTAACCATGTTTGTTCTTCTTCGCAGTGGAATGAATCTTGGACGGAGTTAGAGGAGGGGCTTTTCTTAATTCTAGTTAGGTCGAGGGATGTCGTGTCATCAAGAGCGATGGGAGAAGTCAAACTTTATTTTATAGTTGTTTTATTGTTTTGAACAATGTTTATTTTATTCCTAGATTTACTAGAAATTTAATTTAATTTTCCAAGTTGTTGGAACAATTTTATTCAATTTCTTTTAAAGATAAATAAGTTATTGTTTCTAGAAATGGATTAAATATATGTTCAGGTTTAATTGAAAATAACTTGTATGTGTTAAGATCGTTAATACATACAACATTGCTCAATGCTGAAATCTTTACACTTGAAAACCTAAAATAAAATGACAAAAAGTTTCTCCATATAATGAAATGTATCTATGACATCTAAAAGTTAGCCATATCGGTCTTGACAAACTAGTAAAAAACTGACCCTTAAATCAGTTAAAGATTGACACCTTACTTATCTGTGAATCTTTTTTAGTGGGTAAAATGGCCAGGAGACCTTTTAAAAGGGCTTAGAACTAGGAACCACTAGAGCTTATACATTCAGATGTCTATCAACCAATGAATGTTACAGCAAGGGGTGGTTATGAGTATTATGTCATCTTTATAGTTGACTACTCAATATAGGATATGTCTACTTAATGCAACAGAAGTTGGAAACCTTTGAAAAGTTCCAGGAATTCTAAGCTAAAGTCAAGAACCAATTGGGCAAGACAATAAAGGCTCTACGACTGGATCATGAAGGTGAGTATCTTGACCAAGAGTTTGAAGACTACTTGGTTGAGCATGGGATTATGTCTTAACTCATAGCTCTTTGAACACCACAGTAGAATGGTGTTGCAGAGAGAAGAAATAGAACCTTGATGGAAATGGTGAGATCTATGATTGGTTTCTCATCATTATCAAACTCTTTTTGGGGATATGCACTACAAACAGCGACTTACATTTTGAATGTAGTCCCATTCGAATTTGTTCCTAAGCAAGCTAAATCCTGAGTGCAGCACCACGATGGAAAAAAGAAAGGCTGAACTTGTAAAGCAGATCCATGAGAAAGTGAAACTCAACATTGAAAGAAGAACTGAGCAATATGCAAAACAAGCCAACAAAGGGCAGCAACATGTGGCTTTTGAACCTGGAGATTGGGTTTGGTTGCACATGTGTAAGGAGCGGTTTCCAACTCAATGAAAATCTAAGTTACTACTTAGAGGGGAAGAAACGTTCCAAGTTTTGAAAAGAATCAGCAACAATGCATACAAGTTGGACTTACCAGGGGAATATAATGTAAATGCTACCTTGAACATTTTTGATTTGAGTCCTTTTGGTGTAGGTGATGAACTTGATTTGAGGAAAAATCCTTTTCAAGAAGAGGGGAATGATGAGGACGTGACTAGCACGAGATCATAGAATGCGGATCCAATTCAAGTTCCCATTGGTCCAGTTACAAGAGCACGAGCCAAGAAGCTCCAAAATGCATTAAGTGGCCTGATTCAAGGGATTTGGGCTCAGGCAAGCACTTGGAGGCCCCTTGAAGGTGATGAAAGAAATATCAAGCCCATAACAAACATGATTCAAGTCCAAGAAAGTCAATAGGCGTTGGAGCTGATTTAGGAATGAATAAATGTCAATTTTATTTCTTGTTGCACAATTTTAGGCTTTGATATTAAGGAATTAAAGTCAAGATTGACTTCTTTAATTTGAGGCCAAACTTAGCTTATTTAAGAATGTTTTTAATTTGTCAACTTTCCTTTTTTGTTGCCTTGGGAACAATTTCAGGAATCTTTGTAATAAATCTTCGGATTTCTAGGGATTTCTAAGGCTGGTCTTCTGTGGCCTTAGTACTATAAATTGTAACTTTTCTTTCAATAAGAGGCAGTCGATTTTTTTTCATTAAAAATATAGAGCAATTTCTCATTTGTTATTTGAGAACTAATTGGAACTTATCAGAATTTTTCTGTGGCGTTCCTTCCCGACTTATCAATCAAGTATCCCATCCTTGATTGTGGTGTCTTCCTTATACCAAGGTTCGCATCTCGCTATAGGTGTTGGGTCTCGGTTTCCATCCAAACCAGATCATAGAACGGTCTTAGTCACAAATCGATGAGGATCGTATCAATAAATAAAATAAGGAATATGTTGAAATAGGCAATATGCTGAAATTGAATTCTCCTCCAACCATACGTCACCCAAAATATAGGAAATATGTTGAAATTCGGACTCCTCAACTCAAGTCTTCGTGCAACAATATAGATGACCGAATTTGGACTTGTTATGATCTGTTTTGGAGGACGGGGTCTTCATAGCATATGTAGGGCTCGTCTTGGGCTTTCGGGAAACATATTATAATAGACGATCCAACCTCATATGCTCTCTATAGAGGCCCTAGAAGTTCAGCCAGGATTTGGTCTTAATGTGGGCCGAACTTGGATTTCAGCAACTAATAATCAACCCATCATTAAATGCTTCTTTGATCCTCTTGGCCCTTGTAATTGGCCCAACTGGAACATGCAATGAATCCTTTGGTGAAGCTTTTGATTCTCATCACGCACTCACGCATGCCTGCATGCACGCTCGCACGCACTCACACACGTATGCACACTTTCACACACGCACATATGCACGCTTTCACACACGCACGCTTGCATGCACTCACTCGCGCACACAAGCACTAAAACACTCACACACGCACACACGTGTGCACGCGAGCATGTATGCATGCTCACACGTACTCATGCACGTGTGCACGATAGCATGTACGTATGCGAGCATGTATGCACGCTCGGACGTACGAACGCACACAAGCACATGCTCACATGCTCGCACGCCCTCATGCACACACGTTCACAAGAACGCAGTACGCACACGCGCACACACTCATACACTCAAGCACTCACACACGCTCGCATGCAAGCACTCACGCATTTACACACGCACTCACGCGTGCACGTACACACACATGCATTCACACGCACATGCACGACCGCACGTAATCACTCACGTATGCACACTTTTGATGACTAAGACCGTTCTATGCTCAAGTTCGGATGGAAACCGTCACCTAACACCTATAACGAGATATGAACTTTGGTATAAAGGAAGATGCCACAATTATGAATGGAATACTTGATTGATAAGTCAAGAAGGAACGCCACAGAGAAATCTGATAAGTTCCAATAAGTTCTCAAAGAACAAAAGAGAAAATTGCTCTATATTTTTATGCATAAAAAAACTACCGTTTTATTGAATGAAAACGCTAAAATTTATAAGACTAAAGGCCATAAGATCAGCCCTACAAAATCCCAGAGATTGCAATTCCTAAAAATTCTGCTCAAGGCATAAAAAAAAAGTTGAAAATAACTTTCTAAAAACTAAGATAATTTCAGTCTCAATTTAAGGAAGTCAAACATGACTTTTAATTCCTTAATAATTCAACCTAAAATTCCGCCTATTGATTTGAATCATGCTTGTTAAGGTCTGAAGATTTCGTTCATCACCATAAATGGGCCTCAACGAGCATGCTTGAGCCCAAATCCCTTGAATCAACCCATTTAACGCATTTTGGAATTTCTTGGCTCGTGCTCTTGTAACTGGGCCAATGGAAACTTGAATTGGATTTGAATTCCATGATCTAGTGCTAGTCATGCCCTCATCAAGCACGCACGCATGCAAGCACTCTCTCATGCACTCACGCACACACGCACACGCACAAGCATACTCACGGCATGCACACACGCACTCGTGCATGCCTATACGCACTCGCGCATCCTACACGCACTCACGAACTCACGAACGCACGCACGCCCACAGGTACGTATGGTCGGATACACACACGCACGCATGTTCACAGGCATTCACGGATGCAATCACTCACTCATGCACACATGCATACACACACTCACACACGCACGCATGCAAGCAAGCGTACCCACACACACACGCACGCTTACGCACATGCAAGTAAGCAATCACATACTCACGCATACCCACACACACTCGCATGCACTCACGTATGCACGACTGCACGCACGCACGCAAGCTTGCACCCATGATTGCATGCACGCACACACGCACGTTCACACGTAAGCACGCACGTAGTCACACACGTAGTCACGCACTTACTCAAGCATGAATGTACCCACGTACTCACGCATGATTGCACGCACGCACACACGCATGCATGCACACAAGCTCACACGTATTCACGCACGCGTGCACGCTCTCAAACTGGTATGCTTGCATTCTCTCACGCAAGCACGCACTCAAGCACTCACACATGCACGCACGCAGGCATACACTCATGCAAGTACGCACTCGCTGGTGCCGGATAGCCCTAAAGAATATCCACCGAGGTCAAACACACTCACAGACAGCCCATACACAAGAGAAACACACAAACCAGTCCACCTCACACAAGAACAAATAAAGATAGATTTACTAATTTCCCAATGGATACAGATATCACCACCCTTATTAAAGCTAGTTGAAATGGCTCACCACCAAGACTAATCTAAAGGGATACAGAAACACCACCCTCACAACCAGCCAAGGATACATAACCAATGATAAACTCACCACTCAATGGAAATCCACCAAACAGATAAAGAGTTGGAAGGTAAAATCTCAAAGAGATAGTATTCTGAAATTCAATAATGATTAACTTATTTTACAAGGATAGAGGCTCATTATAAAGCCTAAACATGGGACAACCCTCCATGCATAGAAAAGAGACAAAAATAAAAGATGATAACTGATGAGAATCAAGAAGCATCACCAAAGGATCCATTGCATATTCCAATTAGGCAAATTACAAGAAGGCAAGAGGATCAAAGAAGCATTTAATGGTGGGCTGATTCTGAGTTGCTAAAGTCCAAATTCGGCCCACATGAAGACCAAATCTAGGTTGAACTTTGTGGGCCTCTATAGAGGGCATATAAGGTCGGATCGTCTGTTATAATATGTTTCTGGAAAGCCCAAGACAAGACCTACAGATGTTATAAACCCTTCCTCTGTAACAGATCACAATAGGCCTAAATTCAGTCATCTATCTTATTGCATGAAGACTTGAGCTGAGGAGTCTGAATTTCAACATATTTTCTATATTTTGGGCGACGTATGGTTGGAGGAGAATCTAATTTCAGCATGTTTCCTATTTCATCATATTCCATATTTCATTTCTTAAATAAAGAGTTGATTTGTTTCCTAAAATAAATGGTTGATTTGTTTCTCAAATTCAACTTTCCAAATAAGGGACAAATCAACTAGTTGCTAGTTTTTAGTCTTTAGTTTTTTTCCTAAATTTGTTTGCATTTATTTTCCCGATTGTAAGACATTAATTGGCAAATATTTTTTTTCCCTCTTTAGGACTTAAATATTTTAGTATAAAAGGGATCAATTGATGTAATTTTCATTAGACTAGACTTGAATTGAAATATAATTTGAGAGAACGATTTCTCTTCGTTCTTCATTGAACTATGAACCTATCAAAGTTCTACCATATGGCCTTCAAACCTTGACTTATCACTCACATTCTTTCTTGTTCTTGAGTGTGTCATCTACAACCTTCTTAATACTGTTAGTTCTTATCTCCATATAGATAACGGGTCGGGTTCCTTCTTTTTATTTTCTTTGTTTAAACACTTGAATTAGAAACGATCCTTGCTACCATATATTGGTTATGGGCCTCACTGTTCTTGGTGAGGTTCATATCAATAACATAATTCAAAACATTGGAAACTTGAGAAATTAAAGACATTAAAGCTAAAATCTTAAAATCCCATAATTGTTGTTTGTTGAACCTTGAAAATAAAAATAGTGATAACTCCTTCTTGGAACCTCCAAATGATATAGACTTCGAAGTTAAGAGGCTGATCTATGCAATGTCATAAGGCACGTCAGCTATTTCTTTTAGAAACAAAAGTTATGAACTCTCTCAATTGCCCCCTCGAAAACGACCTGATGTTTAACAATTTAAAGTGAGAATTTGTATTCCCTTTGTGTCTTGAACCGAGGTCATGCAACAGCATGCTCGCACACACTCACACACGTACGTAAACGTACATACGCACACATGCAAGTACGTTCACAAGCACGCATGTACCAGCACGCATGCACACAAGCATGCACCCAAGCATGCATGCATACACGCAAGCACGCACTCACGCCCGCCTGCACGCCCGTACACATGAACATACGCATTCAAGCATGCACTCATGCACGCATGCACGCATGCATGCATGCATGCACACACGCACTCAAACACGCACGCTTGCAAGCACGCACGCATGCAAGCACGCACACATGAAAGCACGTACACATGCAAGCACACACGTATACACACACTCATACACGTACGTACGCACTCACGTACGTATGCACATATGCATACATACACGCACATATGTATACTCGTATGCACGCACTCATAAATGCATGCATACATGTATGCACGCACATACGTACACACGTATGCACGCATGCACACACACATTCATGCATTCACTCACGCATGCAAGCACACACACATACACTCTCGTGCGCCCATGCACGCACGCACTCACACAACCTCAAACACACACGCACGTATGCAAGCATGCACACCCGCATGCACGCATGCACGTATGCTTGCGCATGCCAGTCTACAGGCCAGTACGCCCGCTCGCACGTATGTACACACGCAAGCACACACTCGCACTGATGAAAATCATAAACTTGGCAACCATACACCCTAATAGCTAAATAAGAAAGAAGCACTTAAGAGAGAGATGCTTCTCTTTCTCTCTAGAATTTGTTGTTGCCTTCTTTGACTAGCTTGTTTTCATGGTGGTCTCTTCTTCATCCATGGATCCCTCTCCTAGGATTGGTTCCAAAAGGATTTCTATTCCCTACTCTTTGGTCCTCCCACCCAATTCTACTAGAAAATCCACCATTCCCAAAAGCATCTTCTTCTTCCATTTCTAGTGTGCCGCCTCCCACCCCTTCCTTACAAGACTGACATTTACCCTCCCCCCACGTAGTCTCTTTAGTTAGTGTTTCTTCCATTTTAAAAGCTAATGACTCTATTGAGTGCAGCAATGGGTCTACCAAAAGAGGGCATTGTTTTAGCATACCCAAGCTTGTTTTAAATAATGCCATCAACCATGCAAGAACTGGTCATAGTACACTTAATAGAGTTGTTGTTGCTGAAGCTAAAGGGTTCCTATCAAGCAGCCCACAAACCTCAACTATTGCAGCTAACTTAGGCAACAATGGAGGTCTTGAAGATTCAAGCTTTGCTGCACAACTCAAGAACGAGTTAGGGAAGATGAAAGGGATCATGAATCAATGTAATAGGTTTGAAAAGCCTGCCCTTGATGTCCATAGACCTGCCCAGCCACACCAGGTTTCTTTTTCCTCTTTTGGTATGGTTGAAAAGCCTACCTCTAAAGGAGAAGCTTGTCCCTCCGCAATTGTTGAAGATCAAAAGGTCCAGCAAGAAGAGGTCTCCTCTTTAAGCAATTATGTGCTGCCCTATAATGAAGGTATTTCTATCACTCCTCATTTGGTGAATAAAGATGCTAGCAATGCTATAGGTCAATTGCCTCTTATAATTTTCAAAAAAAGCCCTATTTCTTATAGTAATGTGCTGAAAGATGCTCATCATGATCCACTTATGGATCCCCCCTCTAGTAGGCCTATGAATCTTAAATACTTCCAGCCCTTTCATAGTGGAAATAGGAAGTGTGTCTCCCCTCCCTTAGAAGTTGCAAAGAATGGCTCTAAAGCATGGAGGAACTGCTTGGTGGGTTATTTTATTGAGAAAAAACTCCCATTTTATCTAATTGACAACATAGCCATGCGTATTTGGGGAAATCGTGGCTTGTTGGAAGTTCTAGCTAATGACAATGGATTACACTTCTTTAAGTTCTCGGATGATGAAGCTTGTTATAATGTGTTTGAGGCTGGCCCTTGGTTATTTGTGGAAAGGATGGTGATCCTCAAAAAATGGCATCCTAGACTCAATCTATCTAAAGATTCCAACTCTAAAATTCTGGTTTGGGATAAGCTCTTCAACATTCCCTATGAATACTGGAGTGAAGAAGGGCTGAGCCATATTGCTAGTGCGGTTGGTAAGCCCCTCTATGCTGATAGCCTAACTGAATCCATGAAAAGAATTTCTTTTGCTAGGGTTTGTATTGAAATTGATACCTCTTGTGACCTTTTGATTCCTTTTACCTTTTTATGGGTGATAGTTCAAACCCAAAACTTGGAGAAAACGTAGAAATCTTGGTGGAATACCAATGGAAACCAAAAATTTGTGTTGAATGCAAGTCTTTTTGGCCACTGTATTACTAATTGCCCTAAGCTTAAGCCTCTACTTTCCCCATTTGAAAATGTTTCTGCTCCTAAGCTAAAACAAGAATGGAGGAGAGTCAATAAACGAGATGCTCCCATGGTTTGCTCTCCCCAAGAATGCATGGAACCTCCTCCGTTTGGCTCCTTGAAAGATGATAAAGTTATTTCCACTTGTAATACTGAAAATGAGCTTTCTTTGTGTCCTACCAACCTACCTAACCATGACCAATTCCAATACCTCTCTATGGAAAGGGTTGTTGATACCTCCAACTAGTTTGCAACTCTTGTTGAGGATGGTGATAACCGCAATGACCAATGCAATGACCAGAGCAATGACCAATGTAATAATGTTGATCCTCCTTCTATGGCCTCTCCAGACCAGTGCAAAGACCAATGTAACGATGTTGATTCTCCTACTACGGCCTCTCTGGACCACTCCTTATGGCACTCAAAAATAAAAAACATTGATGGAGTCACTGTTAAGGGGCTCTCTAGCCCCACAGAATCCTCTAGCAAGAAGAAGAATAATAAACGGACTACTAAGAAAGGCAAGGTTAATAGCTTGTAAGCTAAGGGAACGCCTTTTCAACCTCTCGATGATTAATCAAGCATGTTGGAACAGTAGGGGTCTGAATTCCACCCCTAAACAATTAGAAGTTAGGAAGTTGTTGCTTGACCATAACATCAGTCTAGTTAGTTTAATTGAGACAAGAGTGAGAATTAACAAGATAGCTCTTGTTGGCAATTCAGTTTTCAAAGATTGGGATATGATAGATAATTACAATAGTCATAGCCTTGGAAGAATTTGGGTTGGTTGGGATCCTAGAATTCTTAATATCACTAAAATTAGTGAAACCGATTAGATTTGATGAGAATTAAGAAGCATCACCAAAGGATCCATTGCATATTCCAATTGGGCCAATTACGAGGAGGCAAGAGGATCAAAGAAGCATTTAATGATGGGTTGATTATAAGTTGCTAAAGTCCAAATTCGGCCCACATGAAGTCCAAATCCTAGCTGAAATCCGTGGGCTTCTATAGAGAGCAACTAAAGTTGGATCATCTATTATAATATTTTTCCGGAAAGCCTAAGACAAGCTCTACAGATGCTATGAACCCCGTCCTCCGAAACAGACCACAACAAGTCCAAATTCGGCCATCTATCTTATTGCGCGAAGACTTGAGCTGAGTAGTCCGTATTTCAGCATATTTCCTACTTTTTGGGCGACGTGTATGGTTGGAGGAGAATCCAATTTCAGTATATTTCCTACTTTAGCATATTCCCTATTTTATTTATTTTCCCCAAATAAAGAGTTGATTTGTTTCCCAAATTCAACTTTCTAAATAAGGAACAAATCAACTAGTTTTTAGTCTTTAGTTATTTCCTAAATTTGTTTACATTTATTTTCCTGATTGTAAGGCATTAATTGCCAAATATTTATTCCCTTTTTAGGACTTAGATATTTTACTATAAAATGGATTAATTGATGTAATTTTAAGACTAGACTTGAATGAATAAAAAAAAATTAGCTAGAGTTCATCTATTTTGGTTTCGAAATCTAGACTTATCACTTACATCTCCTTCTTATTCTTGAGTTTGGCATCTTCAACTTCTTGATACCGTCGTTTCTTACCTCCTTATAGGTAACGCGTCATGGTCCTATAACGTTATTGTTTATAAATTTGGTTAGAAAACGATCCTTTGTTACCATATATGGGTTCCGGGTTTTACTGCTCTTGGTGAGGTTCATATCAGTTGGTATCATAGCTTAGGCTTCTAAATCAGGTTTAATTTATCCTTGTTCTTCTTCTTCTCTGTATTCGTTTGATTAAAAAAAAATCCGTTTGATCAAATCCGGTAAAAAAAAGGTACTCAAAATCTATGCTTGAGTCCATTTGATCAAGGTCGGTAAAAAAAAGTATAATTTTTTTTTGGTCATGTAGTTGAATCTGTATCAACTATTTCTATTCCTTTTCTTGACTCCGTGCATTAATATTAAAATAGCGGAAGAATCTCGTCTTCATTATTCTCGTCCTTTTGTTTTGTTACATCTATTTTTCTTGAACTTCTTGTGAGTGTCAGTATAAGTAAAAAAAAAGGAAAAACTGAAAGAGTTAACAAAGAGTGGAAAAGAGCAAGAGTGTGTGAGCTCATCAGAGGGTAAAAGCTAAAGAATTGAGTGAAAACACAAGTGTGAGTACCACCATCTTTACAAGTAAACATGTGAGGGAGTGTTTGTGAGGCTTACTAATTTTTTTGATTTGAAGGCTTCAAATATGTCACGTGATAAAAGTAGAGACTTATCCGATGATGCACCAAAAATGGTAGATCTCAATTTTTTGTATAAAGCCATACAAAAAAAACATGGAGCGGATGGAGATTAAGATTGGTAAGGTGCATGATAGGATAGATAAGGTGGAGTCTAGTTCACAAAAGGTGCAACCAATTAGGGTTCCTAATGTGGAAAGAAGAGAAACAAACCCACATAGGAATGATTATGAAGATGATTATGGGAATGACGTAGAGGAGGGTGATCGCATGTCCAATGTGGGTGCGGGCAGATTTAGGTGTGGAATGAGAGGTAGAGGAGTTAGGTATGGGAATAGAGAAGATAGGTATGGATATATATGATATAGGTATGGAGAGAGGGATGATATTAATTTGGGTGGTATAAAAGTGAAAATCCCAACGTTCCAAGGTAAAATTGATCCCGAAGCTTATTTAGAGTGGGAGAAAAGAATATAATTGGTATTTGACTGCCATGACTATTCTGAATTAAAGATGGTAAAGTTGGCTGCCATAGAATTCACTGGTTATGCTATCATTTGGTGGGATCAACTGATTGTGAGTATAAGACGGAATGGAGAAAGACTTATTGAGACTTAGGAGGAGATGAAAGATGTCATGAGGAAGCGTTTCATTCCGAGTCACTATTATAGGGGTTTGTTTCAAAAATTGCAAACTCTTACTCAAGGGTCTAAGTGTATTGAAGACTACTACAAGGAGATGGAGATAGCCATGATTCGGGCTGATGTAGAGGAAGACCGAGAGGCTACTATGGATAAGTTTTTAAGTGGATTAAACTGAGACATAGCAAATGTGGTGGAGTTGCAACATTATGTTGAAAAGAGTGACATGGTACACATGGCCATTATGGTGGATCAACAATTGAAAAGGAAAAGTTCCACACGGGTTGGGAAAAATTAGGGTTCTTCATCATCATGGAAACCAAATTGGAGCAAGAGGGATGACCAAATAGTTTCAAGGCAAAGGCCGAACCTTCTAGAGATCATAAGGCCGGAGGCACATTAAAACAAGGTATATCATATTCTCAACCTTCTAGAAATCGTGACATTAAGTGCTTTAAGTGTTTGGGAGCAGGTCATATTGCATCTCAATGCCCAAACAAGAGAGTAATGGTTTTGAAGGATGATGGTGAGATCGAGTCTGAGGGTGATTCTGATGATGAGTCCATGCAGCCTTTGGAGGATGCAGGTGATATTGAATATTTGGTGGATGGATAGCTTTTGGTGGCAAGAAGAGCTCTTAGTGCTCAAGCCATGGAAGATGATGAGGTACAACGTGACAATATATTTCACACTCGTTGCCATGTTAATGATAAGGTATGTAGCATGATCATTGATGGGGGAGTTGTACTAATGTGGCTAGCACTAGTTTTGTGGAGAAATTGAATTTAGCCACTTTGAGGCATCCAAAACCATATAAACTACAGTGGTTAAATGATAGTGGCGAAATCAAGGTGACTAAACAAGTGTTGGTGTCATTTTCAATTGGAAAGTACAAATATGAAGTCCTTTGTGATGTGGTACCAATGAATGCGAGTCATATCCTTTAGAGGAGACCATGGCAGTTTGATAGGCATGTGACACATGATGGGTATACCAATAGATACTACTTTGTACTCAATAAAAAGTCAATCACTCTTGTACCTTTAACCCCAAAACAAGTGTATGAAGATCAAGTGAGGTTAAGAAAAGAGAGAGAAGTCAAAAAAGATAGTGAGAGTGAGAGTTCAAAAGAAAGAGAGAGAAAAGAAAGAGAGAGAAAAGAAAAAGAATCCGAAATAGCAAAAAAAGAAAAAAAGATGAAAAAGAAAAAGAGGTTGTTGAGAAAAAGAAAAGAGAAAACAAGTAAGTTTTTATGCAATGGAGAGTGAGGTCAAAAAGGCCCTATTTTCAAATCAGCCAATAATTGTACTTTTGTACAAAGAGGTCTGTTTTAGCACTAATGGAATTAACTATTCCTTGCATAGTGTTGTTTCTCATTTGCAAGGCTTTGATGAAGTGTCGCAGGCTATCAACAACAATATAGTGTATATTCGAGGACGAATCCTTTTGAAGAGAGGGGGAATGATGAGAATTAATAAGCATCACCAAAGGATCAATTGCATATTCCAATTAGGCCAATTACAAGGAGGCAAGAGGATCAAAGAAGCATTTAATGATGGGTTGATTCTAAGTTGCTAAAGTCCAAATTCGGCCCACATGAAGTCCAAATCCGGTCTAAAATTCATGGGCTTCTATAGAGAGCAACTAAAGTTTGATCATCTATTATAATATTTTTCCAAAAAGCCTAAGACAAGCTCTACAGATGCTACGAAGATCCTGTCCTCCAAAACAGATCACAACAAGTCCAAATTCGGTCATCTATCTTATTGCGTGAGGACTTTAGCTGAGCAGTCCGAATTTCAGCATATTTTCTACTTTTTGGGCAACGTATGGTTGGAGGAGAATCCAATTTCAGTATATTTCCTACTTTAGCATATTCCCTATTTTATTTATTTTCTCCAAATAAAGAATTGATTTGTTTCCCGAATTCAACTTTCTAAATAAGGAACAAATCAACTAGTTTCTAGTTTTTAGTCTTTAGTTATTTCCTAAATTTGTTTACATTTATTTTCCTGATTGTAAGGCATTAATTGCCAAATATTTATTCCCTTTTTAGGACTTAGATATTTTAGTATAAAAAGGGACAAATTGAGGTAATTTTAAAACTGAACTTGATTGAATAAAAAAAATAGCGAGAGTTCATCTCTTTTAGTTCCGAAATCTAGACTTATCACTCCCATATCCTTCTTGTTCTTGAGTGTGGCGTCTTCAACTTCTTGATACCGTCGATTCTTACCTCCTTATAGGTAACGGGTCACAGTCCGATAGCGTTCTTGTTTATAAACTTGGTTAGAAAATGATCATTTGTTACCATATATTAGTTTCGGGTCTCACTGCTCTTGGTGAGGTTCATATCAAGATCATCCATTGTAATACTTGTATTTTGGACACCAATGACTGGTTTCGAATCTCTTTTGTTTATGGCTCTAGTGATGATAGATTAAGGAAGGCTCTTTGGCAAAGTTTGTGTTCTAGTCAGCATGGTTCTCCTTGGATTATGCTTGGTGATTTCAATGTCTCTAGGATTGTGGGTGAGTCAATTAGGGGATGCTCCAGAATTTCGGGTGCTATGAAGGGCTTCAATGACTGTCTTCAAGCTTCAGAGCTTGATGATCTTCGTTTCTTGACCAATTGCTCGTCCTTTAATTCAGCACTACATTGGCAATGGTTCTAGTAATTCCTTATGGTTTGATAATTGGCATCCGGATGGTCCTCACCCTTTAAAATGGAGCCATCACGTGGTTTATGATTCTGGCATCCCCCTCAACGCAATGGTTAATGCCATTGTTCCTGTTGATTCTTGGAATTGGCTAGCTGCGATGTCCATTGATCTTGTAGAAATTAGAAGTCAGATGCCTTCTTACAATCCTAACTCCAATATAGAGGATAGTATTCGATGGCTCCCTTCTTCCAATGGTATTTACTCAGCCTCTTCTGCATTGGCTTCTCTTAGAGCCCCTCACCCTCTTATTCCTTGGTTCAAGCTGGTTTGGTTCCCTCAAAACATTCTGAGAATGAGTTTCATACTTTGGATGGTTGTTAGAGGTAGGCTCCCCACCAGAGACCGCATTCATAAGTATGACCCTGGGGTTGTTACTACTTGTGTTCTTTGCAACTCCTATCTCGAGTCTCATGCTCACATGTTCTTTGAGTGTTTATTCAGTAGAGCCATTTGGACTCAACTTATGAACTATTGTGGGACTCATTAGATCGGTCTTTGCTAGAATGATCTTATTGCTTGGCCATCCTCCCATTGGAGCGGGAACACTCCTGTTATTGTGGCTAAGAAGCTTTGTCTTAGGGCTGCTGTTTATCACATTTGGAGAGAGCATAATTGTTGTATTTTTTAAGGCACCAAACGGACTAGCTCGGTTGTTGCACGCTCCATTATTGACACCATTTGTTGCTGGCTATCATCTATCAATCTCAAAGACCACCCTCTTATAGCTTTGAATTGGAATGTCAACGCTAATTGATTTTAAAGTTTTGCTCTTGTTGTTCTTGTTTTGAGCCCTTGTCTAGCTCTTGCTTCTTGTTTGCTGGTGTGTTGAGCTTTTTTAAGCCTTTGTTTAGCTCTTCCTTTTCTTATTGGGGTATTCCCCTTGTATTTGTTCTTTCTTTTTTTCTTTCTATGATACTATTCACTTACCCAAAAAAAAATAGCTAAATAGTTATGATACGTAAGGAATGCAAATTAACATCCTCCAACTAATTGAAACAAACCCGATTGTTCATGATTGAAGTAAGAGAAACTATTCTAATCACTTTTTCAATGGAATGATGATATAAGTTAACTAGAACAACACTTTGATTTTCCCAAAACGCCACAAAATATTAAGTTTGGTAAGTTTAAAGGCAAAACAAATATTTTAAGGTTGCTGAACGCCACAAGCTGAATAAGCTTGATAAGTTCCAAAGTTCATGCAAGAACTTAAAAACAAAACACTCACAAAGTGCTCAAAAAAGTTTATAGTACTCAAATATATGTTATTACATAGAAAATCAGCCTTGTTTATATATAACAAAGGCCAAGGACAATACAACACAAATGTAACTGCCTATTAAATGTGTAACCTCCCACCAAATGACATACAGACCATAAATAATGGCCATAAAGTATTCAACCTTTGTAACTCTTGATTCCTAATCAAAGAACACATGAACTCACACTTAACAAAATAAAACCCAACACAAAAACTCAAACTAATCATAAAATAAACCCACAAAACCCAATACAATTAAAACCAAACTAATTATAAAATATCCCCACAAAACCCAACATGGCTGAATGGCCTTTTATTCTTCAAGATATGCTAGAATACTTCATTCTGACAAGGCTGGACTCTTTTTTTGTGATTTGGACTTGCTTGAAACATGTTGACCATTTTATACTCTTCTTGCATCCTTAGAACATATCTTGACTAGCTTGCTCCTTCCAAATGCTTTCCATTAAACAAGTTAAGGCTTCTTTCATTCTTTTAGTTTTAGCTCTTATCATTGGTCCTCTGTGAGTGGTTAAAATATCTAGATCTTTTCCAACCTTAGCTGAATGGTGAACAATTGGCTGGTCCTCGTCATTCCCTTTTCCTCGAAAGGATTCATCCTCAAATCATCACCTTCATAACATACATAAAACAAAGACAAATCAGAAACATTGAAGGTTGCATTAACATTGCCATACTCACTTGGTAGTTCTTGCTTGTGTGCATTGTCATTGATTCTTTGAAGGACTCAAAATGGTCCATCCCCTCTTGGCATGAGTTTAGACTTCCGTTGGCTAGGAAATCTTTCCTTCCTCAAGTGTGCCCAAACCCAGACACCAGGTTCAAATACTACTTGCTTTCAGCCTTTGTTGTGTTACTTCTCATATTGTAGAGTTTTCTTTTCAATTTGTGTGTGCACCTTTTTCATGTAAGGCTTTGACAAAATCAACTTTTTCCAAAGGTAAAGGTAGTAAATCCATAGGAGATATTAGATTGATCCCGTACACAACTTCAAATGGTAAATGGTTTGTTGTAGCATGCACTCTTCGGTTATAAGCAAACTCCACATGTGGCAAACATTCCTCCCAATTCTTCTAATTCCTTTGAATTATGGCCCTCAAAAGTATTGATAAAGTTCTATTTACCACCTCCGTTTGTCCATCTATTCATGGATGACAAGTGGTTGAATACAACAGCTTTGTACCCAACCTACTCCAAAGCGTTTTCCAAAAGTGGCTAAGAAACTTCACATCTCGATCACTCACAATTGTCCTTGAATTCCATGTAACCTCACAATTTCTCTGAAGAACATCCCTGCAACAAGTGTTGCATCATCTGTTTTGTGGCAAGAAATATTATGTGCCATCTTGCTGAACTTGTCAACAACAATAAAAATAGAATCTCTCCCCTTTGTGTACTAGAATCCACCTTATCTATCCTATCATGCACCTCACAAATCTTAATCTTCATCCGCTCCATGTTTTTTTTGTATGGCTTTATACGAAAATTGAGATCTATTGTTTCTGGTGCATCATCAGATAAGTCTCTACTTTTATCACGTGACATATTTGAAACCTGATTTTAGAAGCTAAGCTCTTATACCAACTGATATGAACCTCACCAAGAACAGTGAGAACCGAAACCAATATACGGTAGCAATGATCGTTTTCTAATTCAAGTTTATAAACAAATAAAATAAAAAAGGACCGCGACCCATTATCTACATGGAGATGAACCAACGGTATTAAGAAGGTTGAAGACGCCACACTCAAGAACAAGAAAGAAGGTGAGTGATAAGTCAATGTTTGAACACCACAAGGTAGAACCTTGATAAGTTCATAGTTCTATGAAGAACCAAATAGAAAATTCTCTCAATTTTATTTCAATTCAAGTCTTTTTAAAAATTTCATCAATTGGTCCATTTTATACTAAAATATCTAAGTCCTAAAAAGGGAATAAATATTCTGCAATTTAATGTCTTACATTCAGGAAAATAAATGCAAACAAATTTAGGAAATAACTAAAGACTAAAAACTAGCAACTAGTTGATTTGTTCCATATTTGGAAAGCTGAATTTGGGAAACAAATCAACCATTTATTTTAGGAAACAGATCAATTCTTTATTTGAGAAATAAACAAACTATGGAATATGCTGCAATTAGATTTCTCCTCTAATCATACGTCGCCCAAAATATAGGAAATATGTTGAAATTTGGACTCCTCATCTCAAGCCTTCGCACAACTATATAGATGGTCTAATTTGGACTTATTGTGATATGTTTCGGAGGATGGCATCTTTATAGCATATGTAGAGCTTGTCTTGGGGTTTCTGAAAACATATTATAATAGACGATCCAACTTCTGATGCTCTCTATAGAGGCCCATGAAGTTCCACCCGATTTGGTCTTCATGTGGGCCGAAATTAGACTTTAACAACTTAGAATCAGCCCATCATTAAATGTTTCTTTGATCCTTTTGACTCCTTATAATTGGCCCAATTGGAGTATGCAATGGATCCATTGGTAATGCTTCTTGATTCTCATCAAAAGAAAGGGTTAATTCCATTAGTACTAAAACATGTCTCTTTGTACAAAAGTACAATCATTGACTGATTTGAAAATAAAACCTTTTTGATCTCACTCTCTCTTGCATAAAAACTCACTTGTTTTCTCTCTCTTTTTCTTTTTCACCTTTTGTTTTTTTTTTTCCATTTCGAACTCTCTTTCTTTTGAACTCTCACACTCCTTTTTTACATCTCTCTCTTTTTTAAACCTCACTTGATCTTCATATACTTGTTTGGAGGTAAAGGTACAAGAGTGATCGACTTTTTACTGATTACAAAGGAGTATCTATTGGTATACCCATCATGCGTCACATGCCTATCAAACTGCCATGGTCTCCCCAAAAGGATATGGCTCGCATTCATTGGTACCACGTCACAAAGGACTTCATCTTTGTATTTTCCAATTGAAAACTACACCAACACCTGTTTAATCAACTTGATTTCCCCACTATCATATTGTATCTTATAAGGTTTTGGGTGCTTCAAAGTGGCCAAATTCAGTTTCTCCACAAACGTAGTGCTAGCCACATTAGTACAACTCCCCTCATCAATGATCATGCTACATACCTTATCATTAACATGACAATGGGAGTGAAAAATATTGTCACGTCGTACCTCATCATCTTCTTTGGCTTGAGCTCTAAGAGTTCTTATTGCCACCCAAAGCCCTCCATTCCTATCTCCTATATTCTCATACCTAACTCCTCTACCTCCCATTTTACACCTAAATCTGCCCGTACCCACATTAGACATGCGATCACCCTCCTCTAGGTCATTCCCATAATCGTCTTCATAATCATCCCTAGGTGGGTTTCTTTCTCTTCGTTCCACATTAGGAACCCTAATTGGCTGCTCCCTTTGTGAAATAGACTCCACCTTATCTATCCTATCATGCGCCTCACCAATCTTAATCTCCATCCGCTCCATATTTTTTTGTAGGGATTTATATTAAAAAATTGAGATCTACCATTTCTGGTGCATCATCAAATACGTTTCTACTTTTATCATGTGACATATTCGAAACCTGTAAAACAAAAAAAATTAGTAAGCCTCACAAACACTCCCTCACGTGTTTATTCTCAAAGATGGTGGCACTCACACTCGTGTTTCACTCGATTCTTTAATTGAATTGAATCTACATTCCATAATCTCGTGCTAGCCACGTCCTCATCATTCCCCTCTTCTTGAAAAGGATTTGTCCTCAAATCAAGTTCATCAACAGGACCAAAAGGACTCAAATCAGAAACATTAAAGGTAGCACTTACATTATATTCCCCCAGGTAAGTCCAACTTGTATGCATTGTTGTTGATTCGTTCCAAGACTTGGAATGGTCCATCCCCTCTAGGCAGTAACTTGGATTTCCATTGAGTGGGAAACTGCTCCTTACGCATGTGCAACCAAACCCAATCTCCAGGTTCAAAAACCACATGATGGAAATCATTAACTTAGCAACCATTCACCCCAATAGCTAAAGAGCTATGATACATATGGAATGCAATTTAACACCCTCTAACTAATTGAAAACAAACCCGATCGTTCAAGATTAAAGTAAGAGAAACTATTCTAATCACTTTATCAATGAAATGATGATAAAAGCTAATTAGAACAGCACTTTGATTTCCCCAAAACGCCACAAACTATGAAGTTTGATAAGTTTAAAGGCAAAACAAAGATTTTGAGGTTGTTGAACGCCACAAGCCGAATAAGCTTGATAAGTTCCAAAGTTCATGCAAGAACTTAAGAACAAAACACTCACAAAGTGCTCAAATAAGTTTACTCAAATCTCTGCCTTACATAGAAAAAGCAGCCTTGTTTATATAGAACAAAGGCTAAGGACAATACAAAACAAATATAACTGCCCATTAAATGTGTAACCTCCCACTAAATGACATTTAGACCATGAATAATGGCCATAAAGTATTCAGCCTTTGTAACTCCTTATTCCTAATCAAAGAACACATGAACTCACCCAACATAAAAACCCAAACTATTCATAAAATAAGCCCACAAAACCCAACACAATTAAACCCAAACTAATAAGAAAATAAGCTCACAAAACCCAACATAATTAAACCCAAACTAATTATAAAATAGGCCTACAAAACCCAATATGGCCGAATGGCCTATTATTCTTCAAGATAGGCTAGAATACTTCATTCTAACAAGGCTGGACTATTGTCTTCGGGATTTGGACTTGTTTGAAACATGTTAACCATTTTATACTCTTCTTGCATCCTTAGAACCTTGACCAAATCTTGACTAGCTTGCTCCTTCCAAATGCTTCCCATTAAACAAGTTAAGGCTTCTTTCATCTTTTTAGCTTTAGCTCTTGTCATTGGTCCTCCATGAATGGTTAAAGGATCTGGATCTTTTCTAACCTTAGTCGAATTGTGATCAACTGGCTGGTCCTCATCATTCCCCCTTTCCTCAAAAGGATTCGTTCTCGAATCAGCACTTTCATCACCTACATCGAACAAAGACAAATCAGAAACATTGAAAGTTGCACTAACATTGCCATACTCACTTGGTAGTTCCAGCTTGTATGCATTGTCATTGATTCTTTGAAGGACTCGAAATGGTCCATCCCCTCTTGGCATGAGTTTAGACTTTCGTTTTCTAGGAAATCTTTCCTTCCTCAAGTGTACCCAGACCCAATCACCAAGTTCAAACACTACTTGCTTTCGGCCCTTGTTATGTTGCTTCTCATATTGTAGAGTTTTCTTTTCAATTTGTCTGCGCACCTTTTCATGCAAGGCTTTGACAAAATCAGCTTTTTGCTTACCATCCAAATTAGCTCTTTCCAAAGGAAAAGGTAGTAAATCCATAGGAGATAATGGATTGAACCCGTACACAACTTCAAATGGTGAATGGTTTGTTGTAGTATGCACACTTCGATTATAAGCAAACTCCACATGTGGCAAGCATTCCTCCCAATTCTTCAAATTCCTTTGAATTATGGCCCTCAAAAGCATTGATAAAGTTCTGTTTACCACCTCTGTTTGTCCATCTGTTTATGGATGACTAGTGGTTAAAAACAGCAGCTTTGTACCCAACTTTCTCAAAAGCGTTTTCCAAAAGTGGCTAAGGAACTTCACATCTCTATCACTCACAATTGTCCTTGGAATTCCGTGTAACCTCACAATTTCTCTAAAGAACAGCCCCGCAACAAAAGTCGCATCATCTGTTTTGTGGCAAGGAATGAAATGTGCCATCTTGCTGAACCTATCAACAACAACAAAAATAGAATCTCTCCCCCTTTTAACCTAGGTAATCCCAAGACAAAGTCCATTGATATATCAACCCAAGGCTCACTAGGTATAGGAAGAGGAGTATACAGCCCATGAGGCATTACTTTAAATTTAGCTCGTTCGTAAGTAATGCATCTCTCACATATTCTCTCAACATCTCTTTTCATGTGTGGCCAAAAGAAATGATCATTTAACACACCCAAAGTCTTTTTAACTCCAAAATGCCCCATTAACCCGCCATTATGTGCCTCTCTCACAAGCAATTCTCTCATTGAACATCTAGGAACACACAGCTTGTTTTCTTTGAAAAGAAAACCATCATGCCTAAAGAACTTGTCAAAACCCCCTTGCTCACATGCCCCATAAACATTAGCAAAATCAAAGTCAGAATTGTATAAGTCTTTAATGTACTCAAAACCCAATAATTTTGCATCAAGTTTAGAAATTAGAGCATACCTTCTAGAAAGAGCATCGGCAACCACATTCTCCTTACCTTATTTGTACTTGATGATTTATGGAAAGGATTCAATAAACTCCACCCATTTTGCATGCCTACGGGTTAGCTTTCCTTGTCCTTTGAGATATTTCAAGGACTCATGATCGGTGTGTGTAATGAATTCCTTGTACCAAAGATAGTGTTGCCATGTCTCTAACACTCTCACCAAGGCATAAAACTCCTTATCATACGTCAGGTAGTTAAGACGTGCTCCGCTAAGCTTCTCACTAAAGAATGCAATGGGTTTGCCCTCTTGCATTAAGACTCCTCCAATACCTATTCCACTTGCATCACACTCAATCTCAAAAGTTTTAGCAAAGTTAAGCAAAGCAAGCAAAGGTGCTGAACTAAGTTTGTGTTTAAGCAAGTTAAAAGCATCATCTTGTTCTTTACCCCACCTAAATCCCACATTCTTTTTTATGCATTCAGTTAATGGTGCAACAATGGTAGAAAAATCCTTAATGAATCTCCTATAAAAGCTAGCAAGACCATGAAAACTCCTTACATTACTAACACAAGTGGGTTTCGATCACTCCCTAATTACTTTCACTTTTTCTTGATCAACATGTATTCCTTTATCATTAACAACATAACCAAGAAAAGTAAGTTCATTAGTGCAAAAAATGCATTTCTTTAGATTAGCATATAACTTTTCCTTCCTAAGCACATTAAAAACAACCTTTAAATGTGTTACATGCTCGTCTAAATTTCTGCTATATACAAGTATATCATCAAAATAAACTACTACAAACTTTCCAATGTAAGCACGCAAAACATGGTTCATCAATCTCATAAAAGGACTAGGTGAGTTAGTTAGGCCAAAAGGCATTACTAACCATTCATATAGACCATGTTTAGTTTTGAAAGCGGTTTTCCATTCATCACCCTCATGCATTCTTATTTGATGATATCCAGATTTCAAATCAATCTTTGAAAACACACAAGAACCATGCAATTCATCCAACATATCATCTAACCTAGGGATAGGATGTCTATACTTTACCGTGATTTTGTTGATGGCTCGACAATCAACACACATTCTCCAAGAACCATCCTTTTTAGGTACCAACAAAATAGGAACCGCACAAGGACTTATGCTTTCACGTACATATCCCTTTTCCATAAGCTCACTTACTTGCTTTTGGATTTCCTTGGTCTTTTCGGGGTTGCATCTATATGCTGGCCTATTTGGTATGCTTGCACCCGGAATGAAATCAATTTGATATTCAATTCCTCTAATTGGTGCAAACAAATAAGAACATCTTCGGGAAAGAGATCCTCATTTTTCTATAAAATATCAACAATAACACTAGGCAAACTCTTGTTAATTTCATTAGAAACAATTAAAACATCCTTGTACATAAGTACAAGTAAGGGCTGCCTCATGGTTAATGCTTTGTTCACATCACACATTTTTGCATAAACACTCATTTTTCTTTCACTCAAGCCTTCCTTGTTTTCTCTCCCCTTGCGTTTCCCATTGCTCTCATTTTTACCACTCAATTCACCTTTTTTTTCTCTCTTTCTTGCTCCCTTCCCAAAGTTTCAGCTAATGAAGATTCAAGCTCTTCATATTGTTGTTTTATACGCATTTGCTCTTCAAAAATTGTCTTTGGAGGCAAAGGTCCAAGTTGGTATTTCTGTCCCTCCATGATCAAAGAATAACGGTTCTTAAACCCATCATGCATTACCCTTCGATCATATTGCCATGGTCTCCCCAATAACATGTGACCAGCATACATAGGTACCACATCACACCAAACATCATCCTTATATCTACCAATTGAAAAAGAAATTAACATTTGCCGATTTACCTTCACAACACCACTATCATTCAACCATTGTAACTTGTATGGTTTTGGATGTTTAATAGTAGGTAATTTCAGTTTCTCCACAAGCAAGGTACTTGCCACATTTGTACAACTTCCACTATCCACAATCACATTACACAACTTGTTAGTAATCAAACAATGAGTATGAAACAAATTTTCATGTTGCTCACCATGTTCATTAATTTTACTTTGCAAACTAAGTGTGCGTTATACAACCAAATTTTCTCCACTAGCATACTCTACATCACTAGCATCTTCTAAATGTGGCATGTCATCTTCATCCTCTATCTCACTTTCTGATTCAACTGTCCCATCCCTCATGATCATTACCCTTTTATTAGGACATTCACGTGCCACATGACCATGTCCAAGGCACTTAAAACAATTAATGCCTCTAGTTTGATTAGGTTGATTCTCACCTCTACCTTTGCTGCCTATTTCATTTTTGCTTTTAGTTTCATCAATTTTAGGCTTAACAATGGGTTTATCATCCTTTTTACCCCAATTCGGTTTCCAAGAAGAAGAAGAACCTGAATAAGGTTTTGAATCATACCTGATGCCTTTTCTTTTGAGTTGCCTTTCAATCTTCATGGCCACACCCACCATGTCCTCAATCTCCACATAATGTTGTAACTCCACAAGATCAGCAATGTTCTTGTTTAACCCACTCAAAAACCGAGCCATGGTGGCCTCACGGTCCTCCTCCACATTAGCCCTTATCATGGCTATCTCCATTTCTTTGTGATATTCTTCTACACTCATGGAACCTTGTGTCAAAGTTTGTAACCGTTGATGCAAATCCCTATAGTAATGGCTAGGGACAAATCTCCTCATGATTTGTTTCATCTCCAACCAAGTCTCTACAGGTCTTTCACCATTTCTACGCCTGTCTTTACACAATTGATCCCACCAAACAATAGCATAATCACAAAATTCAACAGCAGCTAGTTTTACCTTTTTCTCTTTAGAGTAATTATGAGATTCAAATATCAGCTCCACTTTTTGTTCCCATTCAAAATAGGCATCCGATTGTTCTTCCCTTGAAAAGGAGGAATTTTCATTTTGATGCTGCCTATGTTTCGATCCACACCATCAAAACGTCCTATCCTAGCTTGTCTTCTAGGATTAACGTCTAGACCAATGATGGTAGCTTGGCCATCATCCGTGTCTTCTCTACCATCATATACATCATTGACAAAGGCTGGTTGTCTTCCACGTCGTGGTTCTCTTTGCAATCTAGTAATTGCTTCATCATGTCTTTCTAGACGATCTCATACATCTCCCATCCTTTGAACATACGTTCAAATTGTTGCTGCATTGCTTGAATCACTTGATCATTTGAGGAAGAACTCACTACTTTATCTTTGATCGACATGTTTAAAACCTGAAAAAAAAGTTAGAACAGCCTCACAATCACTCCCTCACGTGTTTCTCTCAAAGAATTGATTCACACCACTCGTGTTTCACACAATTATTTGGCTTTTCTCGATGCTAATCTCACCACTCTTGCCTTTTACCTCTCTTGTTTTGTTCTTTGGGTTCTTAGATTAACTAAGGTCCTTTTAAACAAACAATTTAGATTATGGTATATTCAACGGAGTGAAATTGGGTAGGTCTAAAAAAACAAATAAAAGGTAGGCCACTTAAAGTAAACAAAGATTAGAACTGAAATATCAATCTCTCCCAAATAGAATTCTATTTGTTTTGGTTAAGAAGACAATATTTAAATATTTCCCAAACCGAAACAAGAACGATATGAACAAAGAAAGATTTTTTTTTTGTGCTTAAATAAGTTTATATTACTTAAATCTCTGCCTTACATAGAAAAAGCAACCTTGTTTATATAGAACAAAGGCCAAGGACAATACAACACAAATATAACTGCCCATTAAATGTGTAACCTCCCACTAAATGACATTTAGACCATGAATAATGGCCATAAAGTATTCAGCCTTTGTAACTCCTTATTCCTAATCAAAGAACACATGAACTCACCCAACACAAAAACCCAAATAAGCCCACAAAACCCAACACAATTAAACCCAAACTAATAAGAAAATAAGCTCACAAAACCCAACATAATTAAACCCAAACTAATTATAAAATAAGCCCACAAAACCCAACATGGCCGAATGGCCTTTTATTCTTCAAGATAGGCTAGAATACTTCATTCTAACAAGGCTGGACTCTTGTCTTCTGGATTTGGACTTGTTTGAAACATGTTAACCATTTTATACTCTTCTTGCATCCTTAGAACCTTGACCAAATCTTGACTAGCTTGCTCCTTCCAAATGCTTCCCATTAAACAAGTTAAGGCTTCTTTCATCCTTTTAGCTTTAGCTCTTGTCATTGGTCCTCCATGAATGGTTAAAGGATCTGGATCTTTTCTAACCTTAGCCGAATTGTGATCAACTGGCTGGTCCTCATCACCACATATTGCCCACCTTTGTTGGCTTGTTTTGCATATTGCTCAGTTATTCTTTCAATGTTCAGTCTCACTTTCTCATGGATTTGCTTTACAAGTTCAGCCTTTCTTTTTCCATCTAAATTCACATGCTCAGACAAAGGTAATGGAGATAAATCCAAAGGAGTTAAAAGATTAAAACCATAAATAATCTCAAATGGTGAAAATTTAGTAGCAAAGTGAACAAAACGATTATAAGCAAACTCAACATGCGGCAAAAATCTTTCCATGTTTTAATGCTCTTTTTAATTATTGCCCGCAACAAAGTAGATAAGGTCCTATTTACTACTTATGTTTGACACCGGTTTAAGGATGGCAAGTCGTTGAAAACAACAACTTAGTTCCTACGTACCTCATAAAGTCTTCCAGAAATAACTCAAGAACTTAGCATCTCTATCAGCAACAATTGTTCTAGGTAAGCCATGTAAATGCACAATTTCTTTAAAGAATAGCTCAGCAACATGTGAAGCATCATCAATTTTGTGACATGGAATAAAATGTGTCATTTTTGAAAATCTATCCACAACAACAAAAACTGAATCTTTCCCATGTCTAGACCTAGGTAAACCCAACACAAAATCCATTGAAATGTCAATCCATGGTTCACTAGATATAGGAAGAGGGGTATACAAACCGTGGTGCTGCACTCGGGATTTAGCTTGCTTACAGGTGATACATCGTCCATAAATCCTCTCAGTGTCTCGCTTCATATGTGGCCAATAGAAATGTTTCTGCAAAATAGCTAAAGTCTTTGCGATTCCAAAATGTCACATCAAGCCTCCACCATGGGATTTGAAACAAATATTATGGTGTATATAATATTAATCTAGAGGGGGGTGAATAGATTTTAATCAAATTTTACTCAATTTTCGTTAATGGTCAATTAGACGAAAATACCCCTAACTAGTCACAATAATATCACAAGTGTAATAAGTGCGGTAATAATAAAGACACTTGAGATATACGTGGAAACCCTCCAAATGGGAAAAAACCACGGGCTGTTAAGTGCGCCACACTCGAACAACGAATCCACTGATGATAGAGACGTTACAACCTACTCTCGGTATATAACCCACTACCACTACCTAATCCCGGTATTAAGTGGACCTAGTCCAATTCGCTTACGCTTGAAGCAACCTACTCCCGGATGCAACACAAGACTTACTTCTCTTCAATGAAGAGATACACACCCTATGTGAATATATTATGATATTCAAACAACAAACAAGGCTAGGGTACCTTATATACTTATCTAGGATTATGAGATGACAATAAATACAATCCTAGATATCAAGAGCTAAATGACATGTCATAAAGTTTAGCTAAACATAGAACAAGCAATCCTATGAAGCTATCATAAAAGCCAAATCAACACATGTTGTCATTAAGCATGGCAAGGACTGTAATGCAATCACCAAATGCAATCAATGAGTCCTAAACAATATCTAAATGCAAAGCATTGAGATTTAGCTAGAAGTTATCAATAACAACATTCCTGGGTATCACAAACAATCACAATGAATCAACAAATATGCTTACAATATATTCAACATATTCTTAGTATATATTCATGTGATTGGGACAAACATTTAGCCACACAATAAATGCAAGTCTTAGACCAATGTCTATCAATAACAAACTCAATTAGTTGTGTAGAGATTTTCTAACAAACTAATTGTCACAAAAACATCACATAAACATTCAAAAGCTTAACAAGTTGATTAATGAATCACAAAAGAATGTTTATGAGCCAACTTTTAAGCAAAAATGACCTAATCAATTAAGCTATCAAAATACAAACCCAATCATGTCATCATTTAACAAAAATATGCATTCAAAAATGATTTCTATAAATCCTATGCAATAGAAACGAACTCTTGGAGTTTAAGAACAATAATCAAAGATAAAAGTTTGTTCTTACTTACCAAGTCATGAACGATGAAGACCCATGTCTAAAGATGATCAATAATGCATGAAGGATGATGGGTTTTGGGTTTGGAGAGTTAAAGAATAACTCTTGGAGCTTCTCTCTCAAAGAAAATACTTTCTCACACTAAAAAATGGTTTTTAAGCTCTGAAAAACGAGTGAGGAAGAAGATGGCATGTAAATATGAGCCCTAGAACAAAACTACATCATTTTGAAAAATGCTTGAAATTTACTCAGTGCGCTGGTGAGCTGCGCTGGTGGACAAGTGCCACACCAGCGCACACCTACTATCCAAGGGGCACTGGTGAGGTGAGCTTGTGCACCGGCGCAGCCACGACAGCACAAAAGCTCGTGATTCGAGCGACCAAAAACATGACCAAACGACATCCAAACCTTTCGTATAATATACCGTTGGAAAGGTATGGAAGTCTACTTTATACTCCAATTTATAAAACAGGATTTGGAAGTCTGTATAAAAATTTATGGTCATTTGAGTGACCAAAGGTCAGAAAAGGACAACAACAGAGATGCCCTGTTTTTGTGATCACTTTGGAGATTTCAAAACCAATCCAAACGGTCATGAAATATTACGAATAATATACAGTTGGAAAGGTATGTGTGTCTAGTTTGTACAGAATTTTTCAAAACATATTTTGAGGCATTTTATAAAAAGTTATAGTCACAAGACCATACAAAGGTTAGTTTTGAAAAACATTTAAATCTTTGAAATCTATAATTTGAAACTGGACACCTTACTCCACATAACCAAACCAAGAGAAGAATACGACCTTCTCAAATGGTCACTTAATGCGCTAAGACAAGCACACCATCGTGCAAGTTTGAACAACACACACAAGCACACTATGAATGCACATAGACAACAATGAAGCACACATGCATAACAAATCAAATGAGCAACACAATGCATGTCAATACAAATGCAAAGATATGATCAATATAAACATGCAAGAAGAGTTATCAAAACATGAATGCATACTCATATAAACACACAACATATACGAATAAGAAATATGCATGAGTTGTGAGTGTGTGCAACTATATCTCTTCAAAGCAAGTAAGCACAAGAAATATACCTTTGGTGCTTCTTCTCTTAAGGTCTTGAGAGCCTAAGCTACCCTTACATGAACCCCAATATGTGGTTTGTTCACGAAATAAGCCAATCAAATTCTCTCACAGAGCAATTAGGCACACATAATTTATTTTCATGAAACAAGAATCCATCATGCCTAAAATACCTACCATTTGCGAATTTCTCGCACAATTTATATTCTTCACAAAAATCTTGGTTTAGTTACATATAATTCCTTAATTTGCTCAAAACCAAGTAATTAACCATCAAGAGTTGAAAGCAATACATACATGAGAGAAAGTGCGTTGGCAAGAACGTTTTCATTAACTTGCTTGTATCGGATCACGTATGGAAACGTTTCGATGAACTCCACCAATCGGGCATGTCTGTTGTTCAACTTATGTTGGCCCTTTAAATGTTTCAAGGACTCATGATCTGTATGGATCACGAACTCTTTATGCCATAGGTAGTGCTGCCATGTCTCCAAAGCCCTAACCAATGCATACAACTCCTTGTCAAAAGTTGGGTAGTTTAAGGCTGCCCCACTTAGTTTCTCACTGAAGTAAGCTATTGGTATTCCCTCTTGCATTAAGACTGCGCCTATTCCAGTACCTGAAGTATCACATTCAATTTCAAACGTCTTAGAAAAATCAGGCAAAGATAATAAGGGGGCGTTGGTCAGCTGTTGCTTGATCAATTGAAACGCCTTTTCTTGTTCTTCTCCCCACTTGAAACCCATATTTTTTTTATTACTTCAGTAAGTGGTGCGACCAATGTGCTAAAGTCTTTCACAAACCGTTGGTAGAAACTAGCAAGTCCATGAAAACTTCTCACATTACCTACGTTTGTGGGACTCGGCCACTCTTGAATGGCACGTATCTTCTCCGAATCAACATGTATACCCTGTGCACTCACAACAAATCCTAAAAACACAAGATTATCAGTATAAAAGGTAAACTTCTTAAGATTCGCAAACAACTTTTCTTTTCTAAACACATCCAAAACAGATTTCAAATGTTGTACATGATCAGCCAAATTTGTGCTATATATGAGAATTTCATCAAGTACACCATAACAAATTTCCTAATAAATGCACGTAAAACATGATTTATTAAGCTCATGAAAGTACTCAGAGCATTAGTTAGACCAAATGGCATTACTAACCACTCATACAATCCATATTTTGTTTTAAATGCAGTTTTCCATTCATCGCCTTCATTCATTCGAATTTGATGATACCCACTTTTCAAGTCAATTTTAGAAAATACACAAGCACCATGAAATTCATCTAGCATGTCATCTAAGCGAGGGATAGGATGACGATTCTTTACCGTTATATCGTTGAACGTTCGGCAATCAACACACATTCTCCATGTCTCATCCTTCTTAGGAACCAATAAAACTGGAACCGCACTTGGACTCATGCTTTCCCTAACATACCCCCTTTCTAACAATTCACTAACCTACCTTTGAAGCTCCTTCGTCTCCTCAGGATTGCTCCTATGAGTTTGTCGATTTGGAATGGAAGTTATGGGTACAAAGTCAATCTGATGCTCTATTCCCCGAATCGGAGGCAAACCATGTGGTATCTCATCAAAAAAAACATCTTTAAATTCATGCAAAAGAGTCACAACAGAGCTAGGCAAAACGGGTTCAAGAGCTTATGAGGGATTATCACAAGGATGCTGGTATGCCAAAGATGGCTCTTAAGGTGGATTTAATGAAAGCTTTTGATATGGTGGATTGGGGCTTCTTGATTAACACTCTTGCTGCATTTCACTTTCCTTTGAAAGTCATTAATTAGATTAAAGCTTGCCTTACTACTCTTAAGTTCTCTATCTCTATTAATGGTGAGCTTGCTGGTTTCTTCTCCGAAAATAGGGGTCTTCTGCAAGGGGACCCTATGTCTTCGTATCTCTTTGTTATTGCTATGAAGGTCCTCTCTAAGCTTTTGGCCAACCATATTATGGACACTCCTAACTTCAAATATCATTGGAGGTGTGATAAATTAAAGCTATCCCACCTTTCTTTTGCGGATGACCTGATTATGCTTTGCCATGGTTCATATCATTCAGTTCTTGTGCTCAAGTCAGCCCTTGATGAGTTCTTTTTGCTTTCGGGACTTTGTTCTAATCATGCTAAGAGCAACATTTTCATTTCGGGTGTGCCCGTTGCTGTTAGTCAACAGCTCATCAACCTTTTTGGTTACCCGGTTGGCTATCTTCCAATTCGTTATTTGGGAATTCCTATCATCTCTTCAAAGTTAAATCTTCGTGATTGCTATCCCCTTGTGGATAAGGTTTCGAGTAGACTTTCTTATTGGTTAAATAGGTGCCTTTCCTTTGATGGTCGTCTTCAACTTATCATCTCGGTTTTAACTAGTATTCAAGTATTTTGGGCATCTCACCTTTATCTTTCAAAGAGAATCTTGAAGAGCATTGAACAGAAATTCTGAAGTTTTTTATGGAATGGGGTAGAGGTGAACAGCAAAGGCTCTAAGATTGCTTGGTCTGATATTTGTGTTCTAAAGAAAGAAGGTGGTCTTGGAATCAAGGACCTCTCTTTGTGGAACAAAGCACTTATGATTAGACATATATGGATTCTGGTTTATTGCACTAGTAATCTTTGGACTTCTTGGATCAAAGCCTATCTCCTCAAAGGTACCAATTTGTGGGAGGTGAAGGCTCCTCATATCTGTTCTTGGAATATGAGAAAACTTCTTCTTCTTAGGCATTTTGCTCGTCCTTTAATTCAGCACATCATTGGTAATGGCTTGAAAACTTCCTTATGGTTTGATAATTGGCATCCGGATGGCCCTATTCGATCGAAATGGAGCTCCCATGTTATTTATGATTCTGGACTCTCTATCAATGCTAAGGTTAATGCCATTGTTCTTGATGATAATTGGAGATGGCCTGCTGCTATGTCCATTGACCTTGCTGAAATTCGGAGTCGTAGGCCTTCTTACAACCCAAACTCTACTTTGAATGATAGAATTCTGTGGCTTCCTTCTTCTAATGGCATTTATTCAACTTCGTCTGCTATGGAGTCTCTTAGAACCCCTCATCCTTTGGTTTCTTGGTATAAAATTGTGTGGTTCCCGCAGAATATCCCGAGGATGGGTTTCATCCTTTGGTTGGCTAGTAAAGGTAGGCTTTCTACCTTGGATCGTGTTCAGCGCTACGACCCTCAAGTTGTTACTACGTGTGTCCTTTGTAACTCTCAAGCCGAGACTCATGCTCACCTTTTATTTGAGTGTTTTTATAGCAAAGCCATATGGACACAACTTTTGAATAAATGTGGTTGTCTTGGGATTCATCTTAGCTGGAATGATCTTATTGATTGGGTGTCCATTCATTGGAAGGGGAGCTCCCCCTCCGTCGTGACAAAAAAACTTTATCTTACGGCTGCCATCTATTTTATTTGGAGAGAGCGAAATTGTCGTATTTTTAAAAGCTCTCGAAAGTCTAGTCGAGAGGTTGCCCAGATCATTACAGATACTATTCGTTGCCGGCTCTCTTCTCTCAAGTTGAAGAATTAGCCTCTCATCTCTAGTTATCCTTACGTGGTGTCGGCTTGTGTTGGGCTCAGTGCTCTTTGTAAAGCCTTTGGTTTAGCTCTTATTAGAGAGTTTGTTGTTTGAACGTTGTTTATGGGCTTTGTGTCCCTTTCTTCCTGGGGTATGCCCTTTGTATTTGTACATTCCTTCCTTCTTTCTATGATACTATTTATTTACCCAAAAAAAAAGAACCTCTTTGTACAAGAGTACAATCATTGGCTTGTTTGAAAACATACCTCTCTTAATTTCTTTGGCTTTTGCATAGAAATTCTTTTGTTTTCTCCCTGATTTTACCTCAATGGCCGAATCTATGGATGCCTTTTCTCTCTTTTTTGTCTTCGGCCACTCTCTTTTTTTCACACATTTTCTATTGTTCACTCTCTTTTTGCAACCTCACTTGATCTTCATGAACTTGTTTTGGTGACAAAGGTGCAAGGGTTATAGGTCATTGATTAAGTACAAAAGATTATTTATTTGTAAACCCATCATGCTTCACCCGCCTATCGAGTTGCCATGGTCGTCCTAACAACAAGTGCCCAGCTTGTATCGGTACCATATCACACACAACTTCATCTTCATATTTACCGATCCAAAACACCACTAACACCTGTTTAGTCACCCCCACCTCACCACTATCAGTCAACCATTGCAATTTATACGGTTTAGGATGCAGTGTTGTTGGCAGTCATAATTTGTTAACCATGGTCGTGCTTGCAAAGTACAACTACCTCCATCAATAATTACACTATATACCTTGTCTTTGACATAACATCTAGTATGAAAGATGTTCTCTCGTTGAACTTCATCTTCATTCTTCGTTTGCAAGCTCAACGCTCTCATTGCCACTAACGTCAATGCATCAGGGGCTAAATATTCCTCCTCAGAGGCATCCTCTAATGGATACATAGACTTCAATTCATCTTCTTCGTCATCGGTCTCAATTTCTCCATTATCCCGTATCACCATAACCCACATATTCGGGCATTGACTTACTATGTGACCTCTGCCTTGACATTTAAAGCATTTAATATCACGATTTTGACAGTTTTACCATGATTTCCTTGTTTGGAAGGCTCGAACTTTGGCTTAAGAATGGTGGATCTTTGGGCCTTGTCTTCCTTCTTTGGATAGCTCGATCTCCAAGAATTGGATTGCAAGCTTGATGAAGGTCATGCACTGCCCCTCCTCTTGAGTTGTTGCTCGATTTTGACAGCCTTTTGCAACGTCTCTTCTATCTCCACATAATGTTGCAACTCCACCACATTGGCAATCTCCTTGTTTAGGCCATTA
Source organism: Dipteronia dyeriana (assembly GCA_032871835.1). NCBI lineage: Eukaryota > Viridiplantae > Streptophyta > Magnoliopsida > Sapindales > Sapindaceae > Dipteronia > Dipteronia dyeriana. The sequence continues at coordinate 81,033,025 of CM065299.1, forward strand.
AGAAAACGAGCCATGGTTGCTTCTCGGTCTTCTTTCACATCTGCCCTAATCATAGCAATCTCCATCTCTTTACAATAGTCTTCCACACTTCGATTGCCTTGCGTGAGACTTTGCAATTTTTTATAAGCCTCGATAATAATGGCTAGGCACAAAGTGCTTCCTTATTACATCCTTCATGTCTTCACATGTCGCAATCGGACGTTCTTCATTCCGCTTCCTACTAATAATTAACTGATCCCACCAAATCACAGCATAGTTAGTAAATTCAATTGCAGCTAGTTTTACCTTTTGTGCTTCGGGATAGTGGCGACAATCAAACACGAGTTCCATCTTCTTCTTCCATTCAAGGTAGGCTTCAGGATCGGATTTCCCTTAAAATGACAGGACCTTCATCTTTATACCACTATGGTTATCATCCCCTCGGTTTCGATCTCTCCTATCCCGTCCATTCCTCCTATGACTACCCACGGACTCCTCTTCCTCACCATATTCATCCTCGTAGTAATCATTAACTTCTCTTTTAACCAGAACTCTCTGTATCCCACGTGCTTGTGGAACTTGTTGTGGCTGCTCCGCGCGTGGTTCTCCACTTGTTCTAAACGCTCATGTAAAGGTTCCAATTCCTCCCTCACCAACCGTCTCATCTCCCCTACTAATGCCTCCTTCCAAATCTTTAGATCCACAAGAAGGGAAGTATCTTCAGTAGCGCCTTTATTTTTGTTTATGGGCATATTTTCTTGCAAAATAAAGATTAGAAAAAAAAGAACCTCACAACACTCACTCACGTGTTTCACTCGAATAATCAATTCACACAACACTCGTGTTTTCACACAATAAAATTCGACGTTTACCCTCAATATGTACTCACCACTCTTGCATTTTTCCACTCGTTATTTCTCAAAAGTTCTTATCAAACTAATTCAAACAAATAATCAGGATTTCTTAGCCACGTTCATTGCACCAAGAATTTTTCTAGGTTCACACGAAACTATTCACAACGTGCCAAACAAAGATGAGTTTCCACTATGATTTTTTTTTTCTTAATATCAATTCACGGAATCAAGGAAAGGAATAGAAATAGTTGATATATGTCAACTACACGACCTAAAAAAATGTGTACTTTTTTTTACCGACTTTGATCAAATGGACTCAAGCACGGCTTTTGGCACTCTTTTTTTTGTACCGGATTTGATCAAACAAAAAAATATTTTTTTTAGAATCAAACGAATACAGAGAAGAATAAGAAAATGGATAGTTTAAACCTGAGTTTAGAAACCTAGGCTTTGATACCAAATGATACGATCCTTGTCGAGTTGTGACTAAGACCGTTCTATGATCTGGTTTGGATGGAAACTGTGACCCAACACCTATAACGAGATGCGAACCTTGGTATAAAGGAAGACATCACAATCAAGGATGGGATACTTGATTGATAAGTCGAGGAGGAACGCTATAGAAAAATTCTGATAAGTTCCAATTAGTTCTCAACGAACAAAAGAGAAATTACTCTCTACCTTTTTTTATGAAAATAATCAAATGCCTCTTATTGAAAGAAAAGGTACAATTTATAGTACTAAGGCCACAGAAGACCATCCCTAGAAATCCCTAGAAATCCGAAGATTTATTACAATGATTCTTGAAATTGTGCCCAACGCAACGAAAAAGAAAAGTTGACAAATTAAAAACATTCTTAACTATGCTAAGTTCGGCCTCAAATCATGGAAGTCAATATTGACTTTAATTCTTTAATATCTCAGCCTAAAATTATGCAACAAGAAATAAAAATTACAATTTATTTCAGTCTTAAATCAGCTCCAATGCCTATTGACTTTCTTGGACTTGAATCATGTATGTTATGGGCTGGAGATTTTGTTCATCACCTTCAAGGGGCATCCACATGCTTGCTTGAGCCCAAATCCCTTGAATCAGCCCACTTAATGCATTTTGAAACTTCTTGGCTCGTGCTCTTGTAACTGGACTAATGAGAACTTGAATTGGATCTACATTCCATAATCTCGTGCTAGCCAAGTCCTCATCAACGTGCATACTACAAGGCACACATGCACGCATGCACACACGCACATAAACACGCAGGCACGCACACACACGTACGCTCGCACAGGCACACGCACACGCACGCAGACACACACGTACTCACGCAAGCACGAAACACGCACACACGTAAGAACGTGCGTATGCTAGCAGGCACACACACATGCACAAAGGCACGCACGTACGTACGCAGGCATGCACGCAGGCAAACACGTACGCTTACACAAGCGCATGCTCACCCTCCCATATGCACGCAATTGTGCATTCGCACATTCACTCAAGTACTCTCGCACGCATGCAAGCATGCACTCCCGTATGCATACAAACACGTAATCCCGTACGCTTACACGTATGCACTTACGCACGCACTCCTGTACGTAAGCACACATGCCTACATGCACACAGGTATGCACGCACGAACACTCTCACTCACACACACACGCCCGTCACACATACACACCATCACATATTCATACTTGCACTAACGCACTCAAGCAAGCTCACACGCACACCTACCTGCCCGTCATCAAGTAAGCACACACGCACGCACTCATGTACACACACACACACACAAACACACATGCATCTCCTTATGCATTTACGCATGCTTTAACGCAAGCACACGAGCACGCACACAAGCACGCACACACGTACACACTTACTCACGCACGCCCATACGACCACACGTATTCACGTAAGCATACCCACATGCATGTACACATACATGCACACATGCACGTACACATACATGCACACATGCACACAAGAACGCACGGAAGAACTCAAGAATGTATGCACGTATGCAAGCACACAAGTACGCACTCATGAACTCACACACGTGCGGCTGTATGCAAGCACACCCTCGCTCATGCACGCATGCTATCATGCACGGACACATGCATGCAATCATGCTCGTACATAATCATGCATGCATGAGTGCATGCATGCAATCATGCTCGTACATAATCATGCATGCATGAGTGCATGCATGCACTCATGCACTCACGCATGAAGTTAAGCACGCACGCACACACGCATGCATGTATGCAAGCATGCACGCATGCACTACAGCCTGTACGCTTGCACACACGCACTACAGCCTGCACGCTTGCACACACGTATTCACACATTCACGCATGCACTCAAGCAAGCACACACGCATGCACGCATGCACACACGTATGCACCCTCATGCACGCAAGCACGCATGTACTAATGCATGCTTGCTCGCACGCACGCACGCTCGCACTCACGCACGTACATAAATACACGTGCATGCTAGCAGGCACGCATGCAAACACACACGCAAGCAAAAATACATGCAGGCATGCACGTACTCATGCAAGCATGAACACAAGTACGTTCACACTTGAGCCTGTTGGTTCTGAGAATCGAAAACCGGCATCCGCACAGCGAAAGGGCTGTGATTCTGGTTTCAAAAATTTCATAAAAATAAAATCGTTTTAGTCGGATCGTTGTGATTATATTAATTTTAATATTTAACTATAATTATTAGGAAAATAAATTGTTACCCTTGTAGAGTTTTTGTGATTCCCTTGATCCAAGTTCTTCCACTTCAGGATCTTCGTGATTCCCTCAAACCAAGTTCTTCCACACCGAATCTCCAACACAAAAGAACCGACGGTAGGGCGTCTCGGTATTCAATAGAAATTTTGACTCTCAAATTTCTATTCAAGTTGTGTACTCAACTCTTGAGATAATAAGAAAAATATTGAGAGACTCTCTCATAATATTCTTTAGAGGCTAGTGTAAAAAACCTTTATTTTTCTTTCTATATATTTCTCTCTTAACAATGGACTAGAAACTCTTCTTTGTTCCTCTCTCTCCCTTGTTTAAAATTACAAGAACACTTCCTCTTGTTTTTTTCTTCTTTGTGGTCTTTTTAAAACGAGAGAGAGCTAGGGTGGGTGGCATAAAGAAGCATAGAATAGAAGCTTCAATTCCATTGGGTTTAAATATGTGTGAAGAAAACAAAACAAAAAAATATTTTTATTGTCAAAGTAAGAAGACTTCATGGTGGCGTTGTAAAAACACAAACTAGAACCATGAACATTT
>CM065299.1:84812151-84842151 GCA_032871835.1 Dipteronia dyeriana
GGGACTCTCCTCGTTTGAGGGTCCCGAGCGTACCGTTGTTATAAGTCCGAAGTTCTATTTGTTATCGGTTTCGGTCTACGCTGCTTGTTCTCGGTATCTTTCCCGTCAAGCTCAAGATTTCCTAAGCGTTATTGAGTCAAGGTCCGAAGCCTTCCTAGTTGAGTAAGTCCTATTACCTGTGGGATGGTTCTAGTTGAGTTCATCAGTGAAGGAAGAAAGCTAGGTCCGTAGCTCAAAGAAAGTCTCGGAAACAATTCCTCTCTCAAGTCAAGGAAAGAATTTCAATGGGAATAAGTCCAGATGAAGCTCAGTCTCCGGCGATGGAAGCTTTTACAGGCCGGTTTCAGTCCAATCCGTTAGAGTATGAAGCCAAGCCGCTTTCAAGCTTCAGGAGAAACGGAATTCAAATAGAACGATAGTACGTGAGCCAATCAACTTATTTTGGAACGAGTGTTAGGTAAACGCCCAAAAAGAAAGACGGTGTTTCAAGCGGTAAAATGAACAAAAAGACGGGGATTTTGAAATGCGGTTTCAAGCAGGCGAAGGAGCAAGAAGTTTCATATTCATAGTGATAAAGTAAAGATATCGAGTAGCTCACATCGGATAGAGGTTTCATCCGTCGGTAGAAGTGTGAAAGGCGAGAAAGTCTGATTTAGTCATACGAGCCTGCGAGCTAGGCAGTTAGTTGTTCCTATCCATCCGACTAGTAAAAAGAGTATGGAACTAATCCGACTAGATAGAGCGGCAACCGGCTATCATCCGCTGTAGTTTTTTTCCGTTGTTGGGGCTGAGCCCAAACGATTTCAATTACAACGAGGAAGCTCAAGCTCACTCGACCAAAGGAAGAGGAAGTATGTTCCCAAAGTAAATAGTTCTCTGTTCCCTACTACTGGAAGCAAATCCTGTAGTTAATATAAGTAGCTCTACTACTGATTGGATTACCGGATTCTTGTCTTCTGAATGAATGGCAAATGAATCCAGATAGACTGACCCACAAAAAATAGAAAGATAGAAGCTCAGAAAGATAAAGAAAGTAGAAAGTCCTATCAGGCCAGGCTCAACCTGATATTTCTTCCTTTTTTTAATATAAGCAAGGTGATTTTCCGTATTGAAGTTGCACGGGATTAGAAAAGCGGTTGAAAGCAGGGCCTCCTCTTAGAAAAGCAAGGACGGGACTCAAGATTAGGGCTTTCAAGCAGCAGGTGGTCGATTTTCTGCCCAAGCTGAAGTTTGATAGTGGTTCAAGCCCAAAGTCATGTGTTAAGATAGAGTAGCTCGCCTCTCTTCTCCTTTTCTTCAAAATTGAGTGGTGAGGGTGAGTTCTTGACTGGTTTGTGAGCTGCTATAGTTCTATTTGAACTTGAATTCCTCTACGCCCCTTCTCCTTCGCTTCAGCTTTCCCTAAAGCATTTCTTTGACCTAACTAAGGCGCTGAAGGAAGGGGAGTTTACTTGTTCATGCTTCATCTCGAATTTATCTGTATTCTCTTCACCTTCGACTGAACGACGGAACCCAACTACGTTGTTTCACCGCTCTGCTCTCTTTCTCCTTCAGCTACCCGACCCGCCTTTCCTTATTTTCAATGAGACGGAGCTGAACAACTCAAGTTGTAACCTACAGCTCACAACGACAAGTAAACTGACCTCTTAAATATTATCCCTGGGGCTTCCTGTTAGGTCTTCTATCTACTTCTACCCCTGCGTGAAAGAAAGCGGTTACAGGTTTGCTTGGTTAGCTGCATCTGTCCTTTGAACATGGCTTTGACTGACTTACCTTCTGCAATAGTGATCTCTTGAATAAACATGCTCACTAGCTACTTCTTCTGTTGATTCTGCGCTCACCGCCTCTCCTTCAGGTAATATTCCAAGTTTCGTGTTGAGGACCTCTTCTCTTAGTTCAGCCATAAGTCGTTCTCAAATGCCTTTCTTAGCGGCCTTATCAAAGAAATTTAGTAGATTGTGCTGTGCTGTACCATTTACTGAGATTGGAACTTCTCCTTTCGGTATGGTTGAAGATCCTTTCTTTGAGCCCTTCATTGCCTTTACCTTTGAGCGACTGGCCTTGCCCACTTGAACAGAACAGTACTGGCTCTGGAACAACTGAGATAGACGAATTAGCTCCTACTATAGTATAGTGAGTTAGCACTTCCTGCGAGAAAGCGACTGAACAACCCTACTGAGACTGGCTTTTCTCAGATTCGGGGTCTAGCCCTGCTGGAAACCGTGATTCAGTTGTTGGGGATAGATTCAACGATATGGAATAGATCCTTACTCAATAGAAGCTGAGATTCCTTTTTCTACTATCCAGATAATAGATACAGCCGATTAGAAAGGGCCGTTCCGATAGGATGGGTAAAAATGATTCCCCTTATTTCGTTTATCCGACCCCTGATTCAATCGGGATCGTAGCCATCAAAGACTAAAGCTGTTTCGATATTCCTTTCTATCGGAACAGCCATTTCTAATCTACAGGTGAATTCCACCAAGTATGTTATCCGGTTACGACCTAGGTAATAAAGATTAAAGCGCTGTTGCAACTCTATGAAACGCTCCCGATCGGTTATTAAAGGCTGGTCTAGCCGCAGCACCTCCGGAGGGACAATCGGCACAGGGGGAACCGGAGGCTCATGCGGGACAGAAACAGGTGCCCGAGGCTCTAACGCGGGAGAATTGGGTCTCCAGTCGTAGAGGGCTAGGTGGTAGTCGGTGCATAAAATCACAATCACAAAAGGAATAAAAGAGAGAGAGAGAGAGCAGGTCTTTTGAAAGAACTGCAAAGTTCCGGATTCCTTTTCAAATCGAGGAATAATTTAAAAATAATGAAAATTAAAAAAAAAAAGAAGAATTTCCGCGGCGTCTTTTTCTCTCAATCCTAATTGAAAAGGCTCGTTTGGAACGAATTCTATTGGTCCTAAAGTAGAGAAGAAACATTCTAGAAAAAGCATAATCGAATCCATACTACAGTGGCTGACTCCTCTTCCTATTAATCAAAAGCTTCCAGCAGGAGCAGGCAGCGCGTTTGGGTTTGGAACCCAATTCCATTTTGCCATACAGTACACTGAACACCAACCCAATCTCAATGAAATGAAAAGCAACTGAATTAACAACGCCCATTGGTTTTAAGAGTACATAATGCGTTCCGGAGGACACAAAGCCGATCTAGAAGAAAGAAACTTATTGCGACTACGTCTTCCTTTTCGTTGATAGATTCAGGACCTAAGAAGAGAATGTGGCCCAATCCCGTTATCATAGGGGAAATCATTGCACCCAACTCACAACTTACTATATGTAACCGTTCGATCTGTCTCGAATATGGGCACGACTGAATGAAACTTAATTATTTCACAACCAACCCCAAATCAATGCACTTACTATACATCCACTCTTCTATCAAATACAGAATTACCAGGGGATTGAGATTGATTGAATCAAGGGCTGATTTGAAAGCTAAGAATTCGCGTTTCCTTCCAGCCTGCACGGACCATCGTTGACCTGGTTCCACAAGATCCCATCGAAGACGATCTCAAACTTCCCTTAGTTGTGCAAGCTGTTCATCGCACAATACTCTTGCAATAGAAAACAGATCAAAGACATAAACTCTCTCTTCAATCTGAAGAAGTCAGAGTCTTATAAAAAAGCTTCCACTTTTGAGTCTGAAAATAAAGACAAATAAATCAAAGTAGACAAAATAGAGAAATAAAGACTCTCATTCATTAGGCAAGTGGGAAACAAGGAATTGAATTATCAAGTGAGTGGGGCGACTCTCTAATTCACAGATAAAGTGACTCAGGAATCTTGACCCCGTACTTAGGTCAGGGCGGGATGACCCGAGGAAGGCCACGTCAGCTACCCTTCTCTTATTAGAAAACAAAGAACATAGCTATGAGTTGACCAGATATATTAGCTGAAGATGTCGAAGATTTTGAAGTAGAAGATTAATACGAATATTTCGAAACTGATTAAGACGAATATGTCGAGTTAGAGCACAGATTGAAATTGTTCTTTTACACTTCCTCCACTGAACTATAGTACAGAAGGAATAGCCGTGATACGGATTGTTCGGTCGCCAAGCCTGCCTCTCTCTCTCTCTCTCGTTGTTGTGCGCCTTTACTCTACAGAACCAGCATAGCTCGCAGACGAGCACGCTAATGAGGCTCAGAATGAAAAAGCCCTTGGTTGGGACCTGTGATTTGTTTGATTGTTGCCCCTTTGAAAGGCATAGGCGGCTGGGCTGGGTCGGCCTACTCCTAGTACTCAATGTACGATTTTGATACGGGGAGGTAGGCTGATATCCAACAGGTAAAGATCTCGTCTAGTAGGGGCTCAACATGAATCAATATTGTGTGATAGATGGCATTTATCCGCTTCTATCCTCCCAGTGCCATTCTTTATTCTTCTAGATGATTCACTTGTGCCTTCATCCTATGTGAGTCAAATCCAAATAGTAATTATCAAACACCACTTGAAACACCTTGTTCTTGGCATGTTGGAGATCGTTTTGACTGGAATTCAATCGTGCAAGTTGAATGAAACACCGTATTGGCTGTTAAACTCCGATGTGATTCTATAACTTGCTTAAGTCTAATGACAGACAGAGAGGCGAGACAGGTAGAAAGATATGGGGATAGGTTTGAAATTGGCTTGATAGTTTGATTTCTAGGAAGCGACACAACTAGTTTACGGAGCAAACCAGTAGCGGAAGAAAGCAGTCCACTTATAAGTCAGGACTGAGACTTCCTATTGAGCCAATTACCTTACTTGATAGTGATCTAGCCCGTGCTCGCTTTGATTTGATAGGAATTTCTCTGACCTAAACAACGGAATGGATCTTCCCCATGCGCCTATTTTTTCATGTCTCGCCTCACCTCTTCTCAAAAAATAGGGATTGGGAATGCCAGGTCGTCTTTCGAAAGGCCGGATTGGCTACTCTATTCTATCCTTGTAGCTAACGAACCCATTGATCGATGATGCGTGCCATTGAGCTAGACCTGTGAGCTATTACGCTTTCAAGGTTTCTTTCCCCGAATCCCAGCAAGAGTGAGACCCCTTTAGGAAATATCCTTGGGTTTTTGCTCAACACGTAAGACGAGGTCGTCCTATAACCCAACCCATCTTTATCGCAAGAAAGAAGGAACATCCATAATAAAATAAATAATTCGAGAGGGGGGTGAAAAGGAATGAGAGATGTTAGGCAGAGCGGGATGAAGCAAGCAGATATGGAGGGACATGCCCGGATCGGATCTCAGACGAACAGAAAAGCAAGCCAGTAGAGGTGCAAGTTCTTGCTCCAGTAGTGGGATAAGGGTGAGAGGCTGATAATCCAATAAATCCAATTGCTTCAAAAGGGATCTTATAGCTTGTAGAAAGATTGATCATGAGCGGATGGTTCAGAAGACGAAGATGAAAATATCCCTTCGGATCCTTGGTTTGGTTGTATTCTTTCTCCCTCGGACCCTTGGTTTGGTTGTTATGATCGCTGCCTTCGCTTTTGGCGTTCTACGAAGTAGGGGTGAGGAAGGCGGCTTGATGCCCAATCCGGGAGTACAGGGACTCGGCTGTTGCAACCAGCAGCGCCTTCTGCTTTCGAGAAGAGAATGTTGTTAGCACGACTCCAATGCCCGGGGAGGAGCAAGACTGGTATTCGCTTAGTTTGCGCAGTTGAATCCGTATTCGGATTTGCCTTGCTTACCCTTCCATTGATTAGTGAAGTGGACTACGGGGCATTCAGTTCAGGTTTCTAGATTCGTTTAGTTAAGCCTGTCCCTCACTACTACTATTTCAGTTTTGTTGCACTACCATCGCGCGAACGGAATTCGGAACTGGAACTAACAATGGAACTACGCCTGGACTATCTCTTTTCTCTAACTGTGAATCGATTGATGAGCTGGCACGGTCTTGTAAACTTGCTCTCTGTCTTGATTAGATGCTGACTAAGCAATAAAAACTTGAACAGTTGCTACTAGGTCAACTGAGTCAATCCATTCAGTCAACTAAGTCAAATGCAATTGCTCCAGTTCCCTCTGCTTACACCTGTTCAATTCATTGATCGCCTCTCTCGTCTCTGCTGTCAAAGCTTTTCTCTCTGTCTCTGCTATCCTCGTACTTGCTGATCAAATCGGATCGACTGACACAGAAGATGGGTGGAGACTACCTCAACAACAGGATCCGCAATTTGATCTTCCCTCTGCTTCCATTTGTGATGAAACTGTGGTCGACTAGTTCTAGATCTAGAGACTTCTTCAACCGGTGCCCAGATGCTTGCTACTTACCCCACTTCTGATGATGGGTGATCCACGGCCTGTGCACAGGTGCTATCTAGGCTTCTATGGGGCTTCCAAAACCTGAGTCGGTAGCTAGAGAGGCAGGTCAGGCTGCTTGTCCTAGTGTCTTTTCTGAGTCTCATTAAGAAAGGGAAAAGGAGCATCGACAGTCCCAAAAGGGAGTGAGAAGCTCTATGATGTTGTGAGAATGGTTTTCTAGTCGTACCTCTATTGATACGAGGGGCTGCTCAACTCTTCTATTGGTTTAGTGCGAAGGGCTGCCTTACATTCCTATTGGCAAGAGGTAGTAGCCGCCGTTTCCCGTTTTGGCCGATAAGTCTTCGAAGATATCCCATATGCAACTGAACTACCCTACTAGCAGCCAAAACAAAAAAAGACTGCTAACAGCCTCTCGCCGGGAACTTTTGTGAAAGAGAAGAATGAAGCAAATAAGAAAATCCGAGCTAGGTGGTTATAACGAAGTATGTTGGGAAACGGACCGCGCCGGGGGTGTTCACGCCCCCTTGAGAGGGAATAGAAGTGGCTACTGTCCATGGGGGTTAGAGGAGAAGCGGCTTGTGGAACAACTATAAAGCTAACCCCCTCGGGAAAGAACAGGCCTAACCTCTTTTTTCATCGCACTAAGAATAGAGATCCAATTCTTTGAAGCACCCGGTCACTTTTGGACAACGACGTAGGGCCTTTGGACGACTAAGTAAGCTCGACTTCATGGAGAAAGATTTTTGCCTACATTGGATTGGGGATAACAGCTAATATATAATGGCTTAAATTAATATGTTTATTGATTTTACCATCTGGCTTTTCGAAGAGAATTTTAGGAATTCTGAGATTCAAGAGAAATTGCTCACCAGCATCTTGCCTTGTTCCTCTTGATTGCTCGATTCCCTATACTCTTTTTCCAGAATAGAATCATTTAGATAAATTTTCGGTATTACCAGCTCGTGACTTGCCCTCTGGTTATCCAGAACGTCTTTCTCTAACGTCTCTGTTTGATTTATGCCATGAACTCCTGCCGCAGTGTAAGCACCATCTTACAATCCGCCCTTTTGGGCAGATTACCAAAATTTGATACTTCGAGCCACACTCTTTTTCCTCGGTCTGGACATTTGGCTCTTCTCTTTTCTAATCTTCCTCCATCAAGTAACCCTGTGGAGGCAAGTCATCAGAGAGCTTCTCTGAAACCTCCGCTGTTTAGGTCTCTTCTTTCTCCATCCTCTTGTGATCTTTTCTCCCAACCTTGACTCCTACTGGGTTCGTCTTTATCAGGCCAACATCTGGCTTCGATTCTAATTCAGCTTGCAATCTCTTCGTCACTGAGGCTCTTTTCCTTGGGGCTCTCCTGGTATAAGAAATAAGAAAAAAGATAGTAATTGGCTACCCACCCATACAAAAAATGACGAGGAAACCTGGTCCTATCGAACCAGCTACTTCATCCCTGGTTAAGTCATTGACATTTATCGAAGAATCGACAGTTCGTCTCGTTCGGTAAATAAGGATGAAGTCGTATGTCTCGTTCCCGGTTAGCTATGCTCACTGGTATTTTCACTTCGGTGAAGCCTGCATTGCAATCAAACTAGGCATATTTTCTTCTATTCTATATGTAGACCTTTTCCTCGCTTTGTCACTATTTTAAGAGGAACTGGCGGAATAATTGGTTTAGTCTGTGAACGAACCAGAACCACCGAAATCAGACCTGTTGATGTGCCGTCCTCATGTAGTGGTGTCCGTGGTTGCGGTATGATTGGCTGTACCGCCCACATGTGTGAATCTTTGAATATCTTTGAAGTCTTGACTGACTTTATTTACGACTCTGCTTGGGCCAGTGATCACTATGCCCTAGTCCGCAGGAGGTTCACCATTAGAAAAACAAGCCAGCAGAACTTAGGCTACCTAACACGCTCTTGCTCCCTTGGATTGAATGGCGCGATACAACGCAAGTGCTTGGCTTGGCTTGAATCAGCCTTAACGTAAAGTACATGATCCAATCCTTATAGCCTGCTCAGCCTGTTGCTGCAGGGCTAGATATGAACGTTGGGAAAGCGCCTACACAGACCGAACAAAATAACCCGTGCCGCTCCAGGAAATCCCTCTTCGATGCCTCAGGGGATTGCTGAGGCCACTAAGTGATGCTAGAATGCTGGAGTTCTCACCGCCTGACTACAGTAGTGTTGTAAGTCCAATCGTAGGTCAGACAGCCAACTTAGTCAACGAGGATTTGTGAGCTTGTCTCCGCAGCACATCGAGATCAAAATCCCTAACTTCTGGAAATACAAAGCAGCAAGCTCCGCTTGAAGAAGCGAACCCCTAGTCAGCCAGTCAAAATATACTGGAAGGGTTAGCTCATCCAAGCTGAGCTAAGAGGTTGTGCAGCTTAAGCTAGCCATGCCGCGGTTGGCGCGATACACGTACAATCTGGGCTAGTTACATCCTAATGCCCTAAAGAAGAGGAGCTACAATAAAATCTATTAGAAACTGTCCTAATACATTAGAAACCGTCCTAATACATTAGAAACCTTGCCCACTCTCCTACCTCAAAAGAGAAGATATGGGCGTGTCTTAGCGCGAACTAGTGCGATCATCGACCGAGACAGATATGGCTGCCTACCTGCCTGAGTATTCTAATAGGAAAATAAAAACACTCCGGCCAGGTAAACTGGGGGAGTGAAAGTCGGAAGGAATAGTACGTACGCAACCACATACTCCACCGCTTGCTAAGGAAGATCTAACGTTAGAGGAGCGGGGAGAGTCCAAACTACCAGACTAGAAAAAGCCAATAAAGTAGTGCCGACACCTAAGAATCAAGCAGTGTTCCGAGTTCCTTCGACGCCGTCTCATGACGGAAGAGATTGCAAGTCAAACCTGAGGGAAGGTCATGGGGGTAGAACCCTCCGGGAGGGCGGGACGACACCAAACAAAAGACAATTTCGAATCCAGGATAGACGGCTTCCTCTCCTAAGTATACGGGCAGAGGAATCTCGCCATACGTCACGAATCGGATGGCAGGCACAATTCTGACTAGTTCTCCACACTACTTTTTTGCAGTTGAATACTATCGGTTTAGTGGGAATGATAAAGTGTTCAGTTTTGGGTCAAGTAGATGTTGGCTACCGATTGCCTTCACTTACTGCCGCAGAACACCGGTATAACCAGTTAAAAAGGAATGCCTTGCTCCCGCACAGAAGATGCGACATTACCTAATTGGTAACACCATATACCTGGTGTCAGGAGTCAACCTTTTCAAGATCCGTGGCTCTTTCCTGGTTTTAGGTTATCAAGAATAGAATCAGAGCAAAGAAGACCCATTTCATCTGCGTCCCTTCACTCCGTAGCTATTGACTCAGCTCTTACAGAAGGAGTTATGCAAGCGGCACATTCATTTCACTCTAACAATTTCTTTTTATGTTAGTTAGGCTTTTGCTTTCTTTTAGTTCTTCACTTTACATCTATCTCCAAAACAAGCTAAGCAAAAAGGACGAAGTAATTTCGTATATGTAAAAGATGTGGACTGGAGAGTTATTATTGAGGTCAATATGCTTCCCCTTAGTTGGATAGCTTATCGAAGGGAGGAGTCAAAGTCTCTTAGGTGTCGGCATCACACATATAGCATGTGTGCCGTGAGTGAGAGGTCCATCACTCTCAGTTCTTCTTTCAAAATTCTCGAACATGATGAAGAGCTCTTATTGGCTTGAGGTTTCTTTTCAGGCTGAGTAGAAATATAGTTAAGAGAAGAAAAAGCATACGCCCAAAGATTCCCATGTCTTTCTTGGAAAAACCAAGGAGATTTCCGACAAGTCTTTTTTTCATTTTTAGAGCAAGAAGCAGAAGCGAATGAACATAAATCCAACCTAAGAGAATGAATATCCTTCGCCCATTGTCTCCTCATCTTCCTATTTTTAAGCCACATCTCACTTCGACGTTTCCAATTTTCCATAGAATCTCCAGGGCTTTCCTAGTCACTCTGGTTTTGTTTTTTTATATTATTTGTCTGAAAATGGGTTGGATTTGCTTCACCTATGAGAATTTCTACCAATTCTTCTTTTATTCATCAAAGCTTATCCTAATCTCCGTCGAGATTACTGCCTTAGCCCTGTCCTATCATCTGTATAATGGGGTTCATCATTTATTGACGGATTTTTCTGGATTTCTCTTTCTTAGAATTGGAAGAAAAAGATGGAAATGACTGTTCCAAATTTCACCTATACCTTTGAATTTTTTTTTTCTTATGAAATGTTTATTATTGCGTTGATAGCTCTCTTCTTTAAAGCTTATGCCATAGAAGCAGACATTAGACTATTGGCATTTTATCTGCATCTTCCCGAACAAGACCCGGAAGAGGTTCGCTCTCTTTGTTTGGGATGAATTCGTAAGGACTCGACCCAAGCTGAGGACTCCCCTCGTAAAGTGGCATCTTTTATAATACTCGAGTTTCTCAGTGAAACTGAAAAAAGAGTTTGAGCTCTTTTGGTTTAGCCACGTGGGGCGGCTATCCGCATATGTCCCCAAGTGACGTCTATTTTTTGGTAGTGGGTATACTCGAGAGAAAAGTTTGGAATTCGACCTCTCATTATACGCTCAAAAAAGGGGTCTTGGACTCCTTTTTTGTTTAGGATCCTTTTTCTACATTCAATTCTTTATTGAGCCTAGTGTGGAATCATCATCATTACACATTCATTGTTGGTTTGGCTTGGCTGCTGGTCTAGCGATCATTCCTAGCCGCCGCCTAGAGTGCAGCCCGTCTGCTTAAGACCGTAATGTAAGTAACTCAGTGCTCCTGACGGGAGAAATGAAAGCATAATTCGTTCGGATCCTCCCACATGTTCAATCTTTTTTTAGCGGTTTCTGTAGAGATCTTTATCATTAATGCAATCTCCATTTTGCTCATTCATGGAGTTGTATTTAGTACCTCTAAGAAATATGATTATCCGCCGTTAGTTAGTAATATGGGTTGGCTTGGATTACTTAGTGTTGCGCGCCTAGGAGGGCAGCGCGCTTTAAGATGCGGAGGAGCTATTATCTCCCAGCCTCCTAACCTAATGCGGCACCGAGTTTGGACTGCAGGGAACCGTAGCATGGGGAGACATCTAATCCTTTTGCCACCACAAGGCTGGCTAATCGTACACAGCAAGCTCGAAGACCCCTGGTTCTTGAAGGCACATGAGTCCGAACGCTATGTTGAATGTGCGACCGACACTACACTACGTAGGTTCCTGTGCAAGTGAGGCATCGGTCGGTCCTAGAAACTACGGCAGCGACGTGAGGAGTTAACGACCGGACGTGCTGCAACCTAGGGATCACCAGACAGCTCTTTCGCTCTATAGGGGTCGGGAGGGGGGGGGGGGGGGGGGGGGGGGGGCATAGCACAATTCTTCTTGGAGGAGGGTTGGTTTGCTTGGGTGACTGATCCTGCCATAATGTACTCCTACCGGCAACCGAAGTTGAGCATACATACGACGATCTTCATGCTTGAATAGCCGGGAGGAAAGAAAGGGCGGTAGATGATAATGAAAAAGGGCACCGAGTCTGGACGGACGGGCGGAATGGATGAGCGAGAGGCGCCTTGGAGTGAGGAATATCCCGAGTTTCATGTAAGACAACTAAATGCACCGAGGTACTGCCGAGGAACCGGGGGACCTTCTCGATCACAGGATAGGAAATTGAGAGATAGAGCTAGCCTATTCGGGAATCAATGCTCCGGGCCGAATAAAGCTAACCTCTGGTACCTGGCTTTCTCCGGCACATATTTGCTTAGCTGCTCTTAAGTGGCCGATTTGGCTTCCTCTCTAGCGGCCACTTTCCTTACCTTACCTACGCTACACTCCTACTCCAAGCTACGCATGCTGAGCAAGATGTATTGCGCTTTCCTCTTTAGTGGATGCACCGGAATGGAATATGATCCTGGACGGGAAGAGAAAGACTTGTTTCTCCGGCGGGCTTTCGCTCGTAAAGCCAAAGACGCCCCAAGACAAGGTACAACTGTTGGGAAGGGGACATGATCAATAGAATATGGCTGGATCCGGGCTGGGATAGTGGGCCCCTTTCTTAACCAGTTCCAAAGCTCATGCTGGAGGGAGCATCCCCACTTAGTGATCGGTCCGCTAGCGCTAGTTCACGCAAATCCGAAGAAGTTATCACGGACGAGCCACATGCATGGAAACTTGCACGTGTGGTTCTGGCCGGGATTTCCTGAGGTATCTAATAACCTTGCTTCTGCTCACCGCTGGCGCACCTCTCCTAACTATTGCCCATTTATTCTGAAATAATCTATTTAGGAGGGACAATTTTACATATTTCTACCAAATCATTCTATTATTAAGTACGGCTGGTACCATTTCGATGTGTTTCGATTCTTTTGAACAAGAGAGGTTTGATGCTTTTGAATCCATTGTATTAATTCCACTTCCTACTCGCAGTTTGCTCTTTATGATCTTGGCTCATGATTCAATTGCCATGTATTTAGCTATTGAGCCTCAAAGTTTATGTTTTTATGTAATCACAACATCAAAAAGAAAGTCTGAATTTTCCACGGAAGCCGACTCGAAATATTTGATCTTAGGTGCATTTCCCTCTGGAATATTATTGTTTGGGTACGACCGGACAACTACCGATATCTATTAATATCATCTATTAATATCATTCTCTTTTTTTAGAATGTTGTTGTTAAATAAATATCTATCTATATCGTAAACTATCGGATCAGGTATTACTATTACTTAGTTGTGAAACTTGCATACCTCATTAGTTGTGATATTGATCTTATGGGGGGAACGAAATCAAAGAATATATAGACTTGTAGAGACCCTTTATGTAGTTGTCTATCTAGAGCGATCGATCTATATCTTTCTCCATAGCCCTGGGCTCTGCCTCGATCTCCTACGATGAAATCAGAGGGACTAGTTCCTATAGAGATTCCCCTTGGTCTAATTCCACGCCTTATAACGAAAGGGAAGTCGGCGTGGTGTAAAGTGAAGATTGAGGGAAGTAGAGAAAAATTACCTTATGGGGTATTCCGAAGGTGTAACCTAGGCAATGAAAAAGGGGCCCGATACTTCAACTAGAGGAGCGACCAGTTGGTTCACCAAACCCTGACCTAGCGTCACACGTTCTCCAGGTCTGAAGGGATCCAGTGCCCATCTATCGACTCCTCCCGAAATTACGTTATCGGAGCCTAGCCAGGAATGGCCGTTAGTGGACACCCACCACTTTTCACTGGTTAGAGAGGCCCTCTTTAATACATTAAGAAAAGATGTTCATAGGGGCCAGAAAGACTCAGTCATAGGAACTTAGACCACCTACACGCTGGTAAACGAAAACCACCTCGTCCAGATCAGAGTAAACAACAATGTCAAATCAGGCCGCTCCTTGCCTTGAAAGAATTCACACGCAGCCATCTGCTTTCCAAAAAATAAGGGGAGATCTGCTGCTTACTGCTCACGGAAACATCCAACCTATACTATAGTCAAGTCGTCCGCCTATCTTTTAGATCTTCTTTCTTTCTATTCATCAGATTTGTGGCTTTGACCAATTCAAGGTGCAAAATGGGGTTGGCTAAAAAAGGGGTAGAGAGGAGAGCTTTGGGATACGCTCACTTCTGCATTTTTGTTAAGGTTATCGAGATTCTCAATCACTCTTTTTCTTTTTAATGGGGAGGAATAGTGAGGGAATGGCGGTTCTCAGACAAGGGAATCGTTCCTCTCTAAATCCAAATAGGCTAGAATGCTTCTATTGATAGAGCTTTCACGTCTGTGAATAGAATCGTTTTTTTTCCTTTCCATTCCGATCTTACCATATCATGGGCTGTTTGGTCGGAATTCGTGTGATGGTTCGAGAGTTGTTTCAAATATTCATCGCATCCTTTCGAGGACAATTTTGTCACGCGAGACTAAGTTAGTGGTCGAGTCGTTTTTGGTAATTGACACCCGTCGCATTTGTTTCAATTCATATGTTACCATTCATTGTGAAGTAGCCCTCTTTTTTATGTCGGAGTGCCTTATTCTATCTATCAAAGTCCTTTGTCTATAGCTCGGATCAGTCCCCCATGGTCTGCTTTGATTTTCTCGAACACTGCCAGTCCGTATTAGGGACTCTCGTGCGAGCCGTGCAACGTTCCCAGGCAGAGGAAAGGAGTCATTGATCACTGGAAATAGAGATGTTGAGCCGGGAGAGCTCTGAATGATGCTTAGTCTTCCCCGCCCCGCATGAGTTGGGCAAGGCTTGCTTGTCGATCCGCCCCTCCGAGAGCAGCTACACCTGGTGAAGGGTGAAAGGGAAGCCGGCCACAGGAGAGAGCCGGAAAGAGAGAAATGGAAAACACGGGAACTTGCAAGAGCTTTGCGTCCCAGGGGCTGGTGGTTTGTCAGACCTGCTAAAGCGGTTGAGGAGAAGTCGATGGATTAGTGGAGCGGGGCCGGGATCGGAAGAAAGGGCGCGTTGGTGATGCAGTTGCTGCTACAGCCGGCACTGGCAGGAATGAGATGAGATGCTTCACTAGCGCAGGGAGAAGTTGACAGTTTATGCATGCAGTTCGATGGTTGTTTGAGGGATAGGCATCGGAGCCTCCTCTGATGCTGCCACAGGTTCCGGGCGCCCGCTCCCCTTCTTTCTTTCGTGGGACTTCCCTCGCTTCAACTAGATATCCTATGCTGGCTGGGTAGGGAGACTCGAGGTGATAGCTTGAGCTGCCGGGCACTGGACGAAACTAGGAGTGGAAGATGGGAGCCACATCGCTTAGGTTGCAGAGAAGCATCGGTTGGACACCGGTTACTGAGTCTGTGATTTCATTGTAAGTATTTGCTTCCATCTCGAAATGCTCTTTCATGATTGTATGTACACAAGTTCTCGCGCATAAGCATAGCCATATGATGAGTTGAAAGCTTCAGAGGTGGGGAAAACCCTCTATAGTCTAGGAGCATATTCCCACTCTTTTCTGTGTTCATTCAATGCTTTGCTTGTGGATTGGAAATGCGGTAAGGTCCAGCCCCTGACTCTTAGATAGATATCAGCATAGCTTTGTAATTCACCTTCTCGTATATCTGCTCTAAAAGCGAGAGCTTGAGATGCATTCGTTCTGAAAGTGATCTTTCCGAATCAAGATATAGAATATGGGTAACCTTCTTCCCTAACAAGAAGGGAGACAAAAGATTTGATTCATGTCTCTGCAGCTGTATCTAGTGTGTCACGCTAGGAATTGATAAACGACTTTCTATCTTCGTTGAAGTGAAAGCTTACTTGATCGATGTATGGGATATAACTGAAAGGGCAGTGCCACAAGGCTGCTATGCACCTACTACGCTTGCCCTAATCAAAATGCTCTGCTCTGCGCGCTATACTTTTGCTTTTTACCCGATCCCGGCATAGCGCTTTGCTTTCGGTTCTTCGGAGAAAACCTTACCAGACGTTGCTTGTGTGCTTGGACATACATAGCCGAACAGGGCCTACAGAAGTAAACCTTTCTAAATGCACACGCTTTACTGTGCGGACGGAAAGCCCTCGATTAATGCCATGGCTAGAATAAGACTGCTTCGAAGACGAATAATGCTATGGCAAACCCTACTTATCTTTTATCTGTCTCCCATCTCGCTCTAGAAGAGAAAGGGGGGGAATAATACCTGGGACTATCAAACAAAGGTCCCACAGCGCCGACAACAGCCTAACCGGAATTCTATCGTGCCATTTTATCCTTTCCGGGTGGGCAAACAACTAATGTATTGATCAGGACTAAAACAAAACGAATTACATTGGCATTATCGTTGCTTAAAACGCGGTTTCCTTGTTATCATGTACACGTACCCCGACCCTTAAGTTTGAAAAGCTGTTTCCTCGCGGCCGTAGAATCAATATTTGAGCTATGGGTCGATCCTGTAGCAGGAAATAGGATTTCTCGCTTCCTCTTCCGTTGGTCGAGTTAGCTTTCGCTTCCTGAAGTGAGCTATTTACTCTTGTAGTTTCTCTCTACTGGTGAGCTACTTAGACGAAAGGCAAGAAAGAAAGTAACTAACCGAAATTACTGGAGTATACCCCTCTCCTTTATGGCTTTCCCTTTATGGCTTTCCCGCGCTGATTTGCTTGCTTTGCTGAAGAATGGAGTTGGTGGACAGACAAAATCCCAACCTGGACAGAGCGATTTGAAAGAGCAGAGATTGGAGATTGATTCAATTCAATAGCTTTGGACAGAGACAGCCGGGTGTGAGCAACTCTCGTACTCTATTTACTGGATCGTGCGTGATTGATGGATTCCTCTTTTACTAGCTAGTGCTATATCTATGGATTGAGTCAGGCAAGTTATGTTAGATATTGATCGAGGTTATATTGAATATTTTAGTATATATATACTTGGAAGGCTGCTTTCTAGTCTAGGAAGGCGAGACCCTCTTAGCCGAGCTGGCGGAATTAGCAAGACCGTTCTGCAGGCTTGAGAACCGGACTGAACAGGGACGTTATCAGGCTGCTCACCTAAGTGAAATAGCGTACGTAAATGAATCAGGATGGATCGACAGGCTTTCCAAATCTTTCTCAACCTTGTGAAAAAGGGCATTAAGTCAGTAATCTTGAACAGAAAGAGGTGGGTGATCCCACCGCATCAGAATAGGCATACGAGTAACCAATAGGGGAGTTTCTTTCCCACTTTCCAGGTAAGATAGAGCGGAGAACAGACAGATTTGTAAATGGAAATATCCGTAGAATCAAAAGCAGTGAAATTGTAGTACCATGTGCTGATCAGTCACTAGTGAAGAAGCCTTTCGTTATCTTATTCGATTCCAATTCCTTCCCGCCCTTCCTAACCTTGCCCGATCCTAGCCCACTCACCTTGCTCCAAGATTGAAGTTGGAACTAGGAGTCCTAAAATCTTAACTTGGCATGTATGTGTTCGAGAGGTAGAAAACAACCTCTGTGGCGGGATTTACCAGGTATAATTCAACGGGACCCTAGCCCGTCCTGTGGTCCTGAACAAACGTTCCATCCTGAAAAGAGAGCTCAGGAGCCTTCATCTCTTACGGGGAACGAGAGATCTCATACAACAAAGACCTGAACTAACAGCTCGCTCAATGCGCATTGAAAGCAATTAGAATGAATGCCCCTTTTTAGCATCTTTGAGTTGAGCTTAGCCCTCTTCCTATCCTAAACCCCTAGAATCATAAGGAACGATTGATGGTTGATCTGGCAATTCAGTTAAGTAATTAGTTAGTCTATCAAGCTGAAACTAGGACTTAGGAAGTATCAGGAAGTAGAGAGGAACCCTCGATTAGAGACAGATAATATAGGGAGATAAGGAAGGGAGCACCATATATCACTATGAGTGGGCCATACCCCTTAGAATATATATATATATATATATATATATATATATATATATATATATATAAAGTCATAGATATTTACCTAATGAAAATGGCTATACTATTCTATAGCAGATCAAACTTTATCATCTTGGATCGCTAGTTTACCCACTCTGGCATCTTTATCCATTCCTAGCCCCAGGCTCCCATACATAAAGTCACAGAATCTAAGAAAAACATCCATCGAGGCGACGAAAGAGGAAGGGAGCATCATTTTAGAGATCGTACATAGAGAAAGACGCGTATTTCCCTCGCGGTGTTAAAGGCAGATCCAATTGCATAGCTTCAGGTTATAGCATATCCAGTTTCATATCCATATCTTGAGATTCATCGATTGCATACCTATCAGCAGTAGCAGATCCTGTTCCCACTCGAGAGCTTGTAGTTACGGATCCTCCAGATCTCTAAGATGGAGTTGATCCCCCCTTCCCCTTGTAAGATCAAGGAACAGAAATGACTACTATCCATATCATATTAACTGGGACTGATCCCGGGACTGGGATTGCGACTAGAAAAAGCTCTCTCACTTGCTAGCTTTCAATCTTCCTAACATTTGAAAGACTCCTCTAATGCCAATAGGAAGAAGGCAACTAGATTCCCTTAGGAATCACACTTTCAACCTCACTTGCCTAAAATCCATAGTCTCAGAAGAGACTGCTCCCAATACTGCAACATCTATTGGTCTAGGGAGAGAAACACATTTTTATGGTCCGAGGAGAACCTTTCCTTTCTTTAGGCTCTTGGTGCTATTTCACTTCTTACTTGTGAGAATATCCCATGCGATAAGGTTCTGACTCGTAACGGGAAATGGCTTATAACTTATAAAAAGGACTACTCTTATTAGGGGCACTCCAATGCCTTAGCCAGAGTCATCCTTCCACGGCTACGGCTTATCCATCGGAAACTTCTCGTTAGAAAGCGGCAACTACATAATAAGAAACTGCAGCAATTGGATAGGTTTATCGCTTAAGAGGAAGAAATCCCATTAGAATCCCTCTATTTAAGGCAACCCAGAGACATATCGTATCGAAAGAAATCTCGTCTTCATCTTCTTCCCCTATCTCTTAAAGCTTTTTCAAAGGAAGCCTCCACTAACTAGCTAAAGGAAGCTAACTGGGTGGGTTTGGCCAAACCTAGCCGCAAGACAGAGATAGAAGTGGTATCTTAAACGGACTGACCGACGGGAAAGGAGATATTAGGAGAGAGCTACTTACTAGCCAATTGCTAGGCCACAAAACCTGCTAACAAAAACAACGTTAGCTGGAGTACACATCTTATTTCTTTCAAGCGACCAGCTCTTTTTGATTGCGCAACTCAACTAGAACCTTAACTCTCGCCTTATTGCGTTGCGGCATTCACTCGAGCTAGAAAGCCACCTAGGCGTACTAACAGCTTGAAGTCGTGTTTTGAAGGCTTGCCACCATGCTTCCCTAAAAGAAAAGACGTCAAATTTGATTCAAGGGAGGGCGGTTAAGCCTGAAGAATAAGATTCTTTCAAAGTAGTCGATGACTAAAAGGCAAGTTCGACGACAAAGGGTGTTGTCCGGTATAGAACAAGAAGAAGGGCGGAGAGAGTTGTTTTCCATTAGTAGGAGCTTTCTTTTGGGTCTATAAACATAAACCAATAGAAGGGTGACTGGCTGAGTAGTTTCTTAAATCCCGAGAAGAGACTATAGGCACGGAACTGGCGAAGAGTAAACCAAAAGTCCCTTTAGAAAAAAGTACCCAAATACTGGCACGCCAAGAGACTTCCCTAAGAGAAAAGAAACTCCCAATGACGAAGAAGAAACACATTAGTATTAATACTTACGTCTTGCCCTTCCTTTTACAAGCTACTTCGTTCCTTATATATAAGCAAGTCAACTACCTTACGATTGAACCTCCAAAGTCTGTTATTTCGACCACTATTAAGCTAGTTTTACAGGGTGATCCTGACTAAACCAAAGTACCGTGACTCAAGGGGCATGATCACAAGCCTTCAAACTCGCTTCTTCCTCACTAAACATCGGGTGGTTTGGATTAGACCGGCCTACTTCCTTCAGGATCTAGATTAGGCTCCCTTCCTACTCCATTCCCATCTACAATAGATCTTTAGCCCCTTGCTCGCTTTGATTAGACCACCACAGAGGGCTTGCTCATACTCGCTTTCACCTGTTAGATCTTAGATGCCAGTTCTTCCCTTTCGTTAGTTGATGCTAGGTGGTGATGAGCTAACTAGAGGAATTGAAATTGCTTTCTAGAGCCGGTTTAGTCAAGTATCTCAATAGGAAGGCTTGAGAAAGATATATTATGGAAAGTTGCAACTGTACCTTTTAAGCTAGATGGGCTGTATTCAGTTTTCAGCCCCCTTAGTTACAACCCTTGAATCTCCCGAGATCTAGCCCTGTTGTTAGGACCAGATGTAGGTACCAGTCTTTTCGGTAGGTGCGATTGATTGATAAGAATTGGCTTCCTGGCCCATTCATTACCGTAGGAAAGACCTCGATCTTGACCTGAGACGAAATGAGACTCCTTCTTAGGTCTCATCCGCTTGAGAGCATTCGCCTCTTCTCATTGGCTTAGTTCTTCCTGCCATGCCAGTGCGATAAGCCAATTGGATGGGGTTTAATGAAAGTTGCACCTTTTCGGTGTCTCGTATGATATGCCATACCTGGGCAAGGGACGATTGGGAATGTCTCGTATTAGCGAAAACAGACTCACATCAATCCATTTCAAATAAAGAGTTATAACTTCGTTCTTATGGCTTTGAAAGACCCCTTCTCCATCAACCCATAAGAAGGGGGGCACATTCCATCAAGGTAGAACCGGGCTTAAAAGGAAGGAAAACAACAACTTGCTCTTTGTGGGAAGAAGGGCTATTCGTCGGAACAAATCAATCTTCTGACTGCACCACTCTTACTTGTCTTCTTTGGTAAGCAGCCATTGTTTACAATATGAAATGCACAAGGGGAATTGCTCTAGGGTGAAGTACTCCATCTCTCCGTACAGCACGACTGATTTTGAATGTCTTTTGTTCACTGCGTCTTCTTTAATCAATGGATACCGACTAGATCTCTACAATTCATTAATGGATCCTCGGTTTTGTACCTACCCCTATTAGATATCGCTTTCACGAGCTTGACTCAATCAATATTCACTTTTTGACTATGATTACACGTGCAATCCATCTCTGATCATTGAATTTCTTATCATTGGGCTGTCCCACATGAGGAGGCTCAGCCTTTTTCACTCCTTACTTCTTTTCTATTTCAATAGTTTCCGTTTTGAGCTTAGATTGAAGAAAGGCCCAATCTTCCAAGAGGTCTTTCTTTTGTACTCCCTTCTTTTCTCCCGAGGAATATTCAACAGCGGATTCATGACAATGACTGAGATGATCGCCCTAGCTTAAGAGCTGATTGAAGGTTGATGCATGGAGGGCTGCTGTCCTAACGACTCATGGAATGATTTCTAGAGCTGACTTAGAGTGACTTTGACCTTTCCCTAGAATGATGTCTTATTGAAGGATAGATCAACCTTTCATGGCCCATGAGTATAGAAATCATGGTTCTCTATACTCATGAAAGGTAATCTTAGTTGCAAGGACTGAGTAGACTTCTCGATAAGTAAGGTAGAAGCAACTTGCTGTTTAGTTCCAGTAATCAAGCTAGGCTCTTTGTTGGCTATTCATAGATCTTGAGTTATCTTCTATTGCTGATTTAGCTGCCTTCTTTCAGAACCTTAGTAGCGAGTCTCTTATCTTATAAGGGGAGCAGGCGGTGAGATTCCTGTTAGAATCTAAGGCTTTACTTTTATGGCAGCTGCAAAGAAAAAAGAAAGGAGACCAAGATGGGCACACTCACTTCAGGTTTGCAGTAACTTGCTCAGGACAATGGGAAATTAGTCTCATAGTTGCCTATTCAGATTCCCGATTATTAGTAAGGCAAGCGGTAAACGTTCTATGTTAAGGCTGATTTCGCTACTTCAATTCCAGAGTATAGGCTACTCAATGAGAAGGAGACTTGCATAACCTTGTAATTGCCATTACAACTATAGCTACTGTAACAAAAGTAGAAAGGATAAAAAAAAGAAAGAATTATAGATTGATAGAAGGCCCGTGCGAGCACGAACCAAAGGATAAAGGTGTAAAGCCAAAATGTATAAATCCCGTGGGTCAATTCCATGTTTAAGTGAAATACTGGAAGTTTAGCCGAAGGCGATGGGAGCTCAGTCGGGATTTCAGTAATAAGAAGCCCAAGTAAGCAGTTCGTTTTGTTGTAGAAACCCTATCAGTAAGGTTAGGGAGGAAGGAGGACCCCATTCATCCGTTGACAATCTCCGGTTTTATACTTCACTCCAATCGTAGGCCAGCGAGCCATTTCAATACTGATAAGCGAATCCACTTCTTTGATAACTAAAGGTAGGTACCCCATCAATGCTTTACAGTACGGGGGAAGTTTCCCCAGAGCAATAGCCCTGGGCAGGATAAGTAGGCACTGATAAGAAAAGTGAAAAGTTATCCTCAATCAATATCTTTTCTACAGCTAAATGATAAGCTACGTTTTCCATTTTCAAATGATAACGAATACCCCGCCCGGTATGTGAGGGAATAGAATGCAGCTTTTAAGAAAGAATTGGCCCTTTTCTTGAAATGATAAGATCCTCGAAATAATAAGATCTAGGGGTTCCGAACCAGTTGCCAAGAGTAAAGATAGGTTTTGTTAACAGGCGGAGGAGAAAGGGTCATAGGAGGCAGTGCTCTAGTAGGGGCTTATACGACGCCCAGACGCACACAGAAGAAGAAGGAATTGGATCTATAAAATAGATTTCCCCGATTGACTGATCCAAGAAGGAATTTTTAGCATTAATTGAGGATCCGAAGGAGTTCTACCGTCCTGCAATCAATAGAATAAGAGAAGAGAAGTTCTTCGACAGTCAAATTGTTAGCAGTTTCAGTATGTTTTCGTTCAAGTAAATACTCACCCTGAAAGTTTGAATATCTGGATAATAGTGAATGAAGTACGTAAGTGGAGGCATGACAGAAGGTAGCTTGTCAAAAGATATCTAGCTCGCAAGGCATTAAGGAGGGACGAGAATAGACTGATTCAAGAGAGTCAACTGATTCAATAGGTCCGAGAATAGATTGCATTGAGCAGGAAACTGAAGCTAACCACTGCCCCACCGCCTCTTAGATAGAATGACCTTAAGGTATAAGGGAGCTTGACCTTGATAGCGCCCTTCCCGGCTCAAGTACTTAAGTGAGATTTTAATCTCGTTCCTAGGCATTTTTTGCTAACTAGTAGGTTCCCAACTTACAGGGAAGGGATTTATGCGTATATTCGAGTTCGTATGTCGATTCGACGGTGAAACACAAAAACCTTAGTTAGACACCTTCGTAAAGGTACAAGAAGGGCTTGAAACAACGATTTCTCTTATACAATCCTTTCTTACAATCTTGACTGGTTGGTTGTTGCTCTGATGCCTATATCAAAAGCTCCATCTTAGCGGCTTTGCTTACCCGCCCATAAGTAAAATCATCTGATAACGCCACAATAGCGATTTTCTACTATATTTCCTTCTTCACACGCCCAGGCATCCATCTACGAATAGGCGCTTCCTTCGCCCACTCATCTCGAGAGTACATTCTGAACAGAAGTCTTTCGAGCATCGCGAGTATACATCCATAATCTTAATAAGAAATAGGTCCCGACTTGTAAAGGCAGACCCGCCTCATTCGCCTTAAGAAAATGGAAGACCAGGAGTGAAAGAGTCTGGTTTGATAGAACCAGGAGGCTGCTGAGGAAGGATTTGAATGCATGCTATGTATTGGTATTGAATGGAACCGGTTTAGGTACCAGATGACGAGAAAGTCCTAACTTAACTAACGTAATGGGTTGTGTACCGGTTGAGGAGTAGGACCCGGCCCTTAGGCCGCGAGGATGAAAGCGCAGTACTTTCTATACGTCAATAGGACTTCCTCTTTCTATATGAATAAGCGCAAGTTTCCTTATATATATATAAGGCAAACCAAGATCAATCAAATAAAAACCCAGACGTGGAGCATATGGTAGCCGGAAATCCTGCCCAGTTCCGATTAGGCCCTTAAAGCGCTTTACGGAAAGTCTGGAGGAAGATTCAGCTGTGGCACTCGCCCTTGCCATTGAGTCAGTAAGAGTCAGGTGCCTAAGAAAGGTCATCTACTGCCGATGGAGTAAGCGCTAAGGAGCTCATCCCGAGTCTTTGTACTTGCCCAAATCTACTGCTTGCAAAGGAATCGAACTGTTTACTTATCTTTCCCCCTCGAAGGATTGATGAGAAAACCTCGCCGGACCGAGGGATATGAGCAATTTGAGTTAAGGTTGAGTGGTGCTATCGACTCATCTGCTTTCCCACCGGTACCGGCCACCATTTCAATGATGTATATAAGGACTTGACCAACTCTCCTGGTTCTGAATATGATCCAAGCTCTGATCAACCGGTACAGAGCCCGCCCAATAAGGCACTATCTGCTACCGGAGAGGAAGGCGAATACAAGTCTCTTTGTTCCCCCTCTTCTCTATCCGGCCCCACCTTTCTATTCGATCCAATTTCCACCATTTCTTCCGCTCCCCTCTAAGCTGCCAACTATCGGTCCAATGGTTCCCCAACCAATGGATCCAAGCCCGAGGTAAGCATCTGAACGAGATGAAGCCGCAGCAGCATATGAGACAAGTGGTAGGCTTAGATCATCATCTCGATTGGAAACTAGAGCACATAATCATTAGCTATGCTATTTCTTTTCAATCTCTCTCGAATACCAAGTCTCTTCTCCCTCCGAATTCCTACTCCCTATTTGGATATGATGAACAGCTGGTTGAGCGAGTAGACTACTTTGCCCTTTCTACCAAAAGGTGATTGGGATCCTAAGGCATGAACATCTCCTTCGTTCTTGGTAGGCACAGACCCAGCTTTATCCACATAGATTCGCAGAAAGACGGCTATAAGAAGAAGAAGATTTCTCATACCGTGAGATTGTGAGTAACTAGCTAGGCTAGCAACTAAGTTGCCTACCCGCTTCACTCCGTCATAAGATGTATTACACCGTAATCCAATTCAGCAAGGTCTAAGTCTGCTTTATTATTAGGGATGTCAACGCTCAGGCCCATTTCGGGCTAAGCACTAAACAAATAGGAGGTGCGATCTCAGGATTGAAAGGCTTTCTGCGCCCCTCAACTTACTCGTAACAGGCTTTCCTTTCTACAACAAATAAACAAGAAGAAGCAGCTAACAGCTAAGTCGGTTGCCCAATTCGTTCTATCATGGGACAGGCAGGGTTTCGCACTAAGCAAGTAAACTACCTTAACTAAAAGAATACAAACAGCAACAAGGTGAGCGGAGTGAGATGAGCCTCACTCTTCCTTTTTCAAGTTAAGGTCAGTCTTCAGGCAGGAGGAAGTCCCTGAATAAGGGTGCTATCCATATCCATAGTGAAGGACTCGCCTCACAGGCCTTAATGGAATCCCTCCTCATGCGGCAACTCAAGTTCTACAATTCCGTCTTTTTTGCTTGTCACGCGCATGGAGCAGCTTGACTTGAACTTGCTTTCAAGGGCAGGACCCTATAACCCTATAAATGAAAGTGGTTCTCCTCGTCTTTCCAGAAAGAAAAGATGCCTCGACTCGCCTCAGTCTTCAGGAACGAGCCTACGCAGAAACCTCAATGTCAATCAGTGAAATCTTTCGACGATTGACGATTGGATTGGTGTTCAGTGAAACCTACCAGCACTGGGCCGTAACCGGATAGAGCCTTCGGGACATATCCATGCTTACCTAGCTTGTTCTGAAACATATCCACGCTTACCTAGCGGAATCTTCCCACTTACTTAACTCATTCCCGAGCTTGAACCTTCCTCTTCCTCTCCGAGCTTCACTTCCTGCTTAACGAGCTCTTGCACTAAACTACAGTAATTACCTCCCGGATGGGGAACCACATAAATCAGGCAGAACCTGGCTTCAATAAAAGACGGCTCGGAGCGCCAGTGCGCGAAAAGCCTCCCAACAAGTTCAGATTTGTTTTTTCGGTACGGTTGCCTCAACGGGGCGTCAAAGCGAGAGAATGACCCGGTACCCGAAGTCTGCTTCCTAAGACCGCGTTCATTGTGATTGGTCTAGGATAGGCTCTAACTTCTATTGAGTTCCGTTCCCCTGGATCAGCCCCTTTACCTAGTTACCTCCTAGCCCCCTCAGCTTCGTGACATTCGACGAAGCGAGCAGAAGCTCTCCGCTCGTGCTTCATTGGAGCGCGACACTTCTTTTAGTATTCTATTCTTGTATGGATGGCTGATAGATGCTTGTAGGCCTCCTTGTTTTTAGAGTACCCATGGGCTTGTAGATTTCTGAGTCATCACGGCGAGGTTTATGAAATCCTTACTTCAGGATCGTATCAGAGAGCTCGAGACCCAGTTGAGGAGTCGAGCCGATACGAGTGCGAGCAGCAGAGAGATCTATCTTCTAGAGTCACAGAATCAGACCCTCTCATCCGTGATAGATAGGCAGAAGGCGACGATAGCCTTATTGCAGACACAACTCGATGCAACTATGGCGGCTGACCGAGTGAGGAGAGGTCAGTGATTCCTCGGGTCCCTTGATGCCTCATCCTGGATCAGGCCGAGCTGCTACTGCTGCTACCATGATGGTACCGGTGACTCCAGTGGTGCTTCCCGAGACGCAGCCTCGGGTAGATGAGGGGGTACGTCGCGTTGCTGATGTTAATGATGCCGTCATAGATGCTGGACCTTATTCCCGCCCGGGGAAGAGACCGAGAGATGATACTGCTGCTCCTTATGATGATGCCTGCAGTGGTCAGGCTAGATAGACCTGCTTTTGACTGCGAACCATTCTTTTTTTGATCCAGGGGCCCCGTGTATTTAGAAACTGCTTTTATCCTTTTAACATATATTTCATCTTTCGATTTCAAAAGATGAAGTATCTTCTGTTATGAAATTGTTTCATAGAATGATCAAGACCCAGTTTGATGCCAACATCAAGGTCTTGAGGTCTGACAATGGGGGGAGTATGTTTCTAGGGATCTTCCGTTGTATTTGCAGGAAAAGGGAATTGAGTCACAAACGTCTTGTCCCTATACCCCCCAACAGAACGGAGTTGCTGAGAGGAAGAATCGTCATCTCTTGGAAGTAACCAGGGCCCTTCTCACCGAAATGAAGGTACCAAAGACATATTGCAAGAAGGGCACCCCAACGCTTACGAGAGCCGTAAGCTGAATGACACCGAGCGGCGCTATACCGTTCCGGAGAAGGAGATGACGGCACAGAGAGAAGCATCGCATCGGAATTATGATCATCACTGTACCCGAGAAAAAATGCAGCAATCAGCCAGCCTTAGGCTCCAATTTGTGACGAATGGACTTCGAGATGGTAGCATAAACATCCAAAGCCTGTCTTACCTGGTCGTGACGAGACCTTTCTTAGTGGCAAGACTGACTTCTCTTCGAGACTGATCGGATCTGCCGTAGACACCCGAGAGACCCCCGCAATCAATGTAGGCACTAAAAGAGTCAGAGGAAAGGAAAGATTTACCTGGTGTGAGATATCACATAGTTCGAAGAGCCTTAGATGCTGTTTCAGCGAAAAATCGTCGACAAAGCCAATGCGCGGGGGAAGGAATTCGTTTACGGATCCCCCGGCATCCCTACCAGCAGGAGCACAGCCACTTGCAGATGCATACGAAGTTCCTGGTCAGAGGCATACCTTATGTACCGGCAGCACTAGTAAGAGAGGGAAGCACGCAGGGGCTTCACTTTAAGAAGTTGATCCCGGCAGAAGTTGAGGTAAAGCCTGTTTAAGGTAAAGGGTTGCATGGACGGCCTCCTCTACTTTTGTTTGATTTCTTGGAAGTAAACCACAAGGTGCTTCTTAAATTCGGGTTTGGAAGTGGCTTAATCAACTAAATTAGGTAGGGAATGCATCTCCACAGTCCACTATTCGGTGCGGAGCCCTTTTGGATCGTTTTGTTCCTCTAATGGTATTAGGTCAGGGGATCCATTATCCCAAAACCATTTGATTCTTGGAGAAGGGCCAGAATGTGTGTGAAGAAGCTCATACTACAGGGCTCTCTTGAACCTCCGTTTCTTCTGAATTGAATCTCTCTTTTAGGCAAAACAACAACTAGGTAGGGGGCATCAGGGCGCTCCACAACCTCTTGAACAATGAGAATCATGCTGCTGGTCCGACCCATCAACAGAAGTCAAAGCTCAATCATTGTTGGGAATTTTCTTCTATCTCGGTAAGGAAAAATAAGCAGCATCATTCATATGTCTGTAGCGTCTTTCCCCATCTTGTACCTTGGAAGAGAGGGATTCCAAGGTTGCCCAAGAAGATTCCACTTCCAAGATTCCAAGACCTTTTCAAATCGATTCACAGCAAGTTAGCAGGTTGGAAGGCCAAGCTCCTTTCTTTCCTCTGGAGGCAGATTGACCCTTGCCTCATTCTTGTTCCCAATTTACAGCTCCATGGTCTTCTCTTTGCCCAAAAGAAAAGGCCGCATAGGTTTGAGAAAGGATGGCAGCTATTGCAGTTTCCGAGGGCGGATATCTAAGAGGGGTGTCTTATGGCTGGCAAGGTGATTATACGTACCACCGGATCGAAATACGATAATTGGATCTCGTATGAGACGACGTGAACAGTTCAAAAAAACGTTCTTATTCAATTCAACACGTTGGGCTTAACTTCAGGAAGACTACGAGCGCTACGGCTGAAAAGAATAAGCATGGGCTAAAGATGTCGCGTAAGGTATCAAAACGAATTGCGTATAAAGACAGTACCTGGCAACAACCCAGCAAGAGGTGCTCCGGCAGAGTGAATTTATCGGCCTGGGCTAAGCATTTCTTTGGTGTAGTGCCTGGGGATGAAAGAGCACTCTTTTCTAAGGGGCAAAGGAAGAGAAGGAGTCGATCGCAGAAAGCGGAGTGAACCAGACTAATAAGAAAGAGTTGTGAGGGTCGGTGTCTCGGTTTCAATGTCGAAGACAAAGATTATTGATTGATTGATATCTAATCATGAGACTTCTAACCCAGTCTGACCATAGTTCCACTTCCACTGTGTTTGCTTGTGCTCTGCGAGTTTACAACTAGAAGATAGGATCTTTGCCGGCTACATTCTTTCTCCGAGAAGCCAGTTATGGAGCATAGCCAAAGCATAGCCAAACCTCGCGAGGGAAGCGGGTCGGGGACGACGTTTCAAAGCTGTCAAGCAAAGAACCTTTGCTGCAGGAAGAGGGTGATGGGAGCCTTGTTCGGTATCAGGCTTGGTGATGTTTCGGAAGCCAAAGTTGATGGCACAGTAGTAGAGATTCAACTCAAAGCATCACTCCCATCATGGTCGAAAATGGACCGCATGAGTGACAAAAGATTGGTCCTTGTGGTGAAATGTCAGACCGTGGGTGCTTCTCGGGTGCTGCAATCACACAACAGCAACAGTCCCTGCCATGAGCCCTGCTACGGTTGCATCTGATGGGCCATGAGCATTAGCCTTAACGAGCCCAAGGTTGCTTGGAAAACCTCAGCAAAGAAAGTGGTTGTAGGAGCAACGCGCAGACGAAAAGTTGTGTTCTCCACGGATGAAACCTCATGGAAGCCAAGAGAAGAGGAGCAGCGGCACGAGGTCTGGAACTGTTGCAATTATCGTCATTCGGCAGGAGAGACCGAGAACTTCAAGGACTTGCATGTTAAAGATCCAACCAACACTTCGCATGGGTACTCGAGAGCATGAGGAGACTCTCATGGGCTTGGCCACACTTTGCATACATGTTGATGAGGCATCTCAAGCCATGAAAGGATCATTCTCAAGGCCGAAAGGTTTGATCTCAGTAGAGAGAAGATGGGAGCGGCCATCCTCATCATTTCACAGTTATGCTGATGACGGTGTGCAGCCTCCTCTTCGGCAGACAAGTTACAGCAGCAGAGGTACTCAAGGGCCTGCAACAGTTTTGCCACTGTAAAGTTCCTGGGATTGGCATGCTCATCCGTGTAGCTCAGCACACCAGAAAGAGGTGACAACTGCATTATCTTGGTGGTTAGAGGTTGAAAGAGCATGGATTCGTCATTGGCAGCTCCGGTAACAACGTCGGTTCTTTTCTCATAACAGCGAGCTTTGCACCCTTCGCAGTAGCCTCATTTGCAGCAAGCTTTGGCATCATCGTTTCTTTCCACGTGAGATGCAATACTTTCACGGGAGTTCCCTCTCTCTCTCTTTGGCAGACGGTTTGTGACATGATGAACATGGTTTCATTGCACCATATGTAAATCTTATCTCCACGCTGGACGTGATTTTTATTTTAATGTTCCGGTTCAGCCGATTCCACCTGCTTTTATGGGGCATCTATATAATATATGTATCTTCTCCCTGTCCTTTAAGCC
>CM065299.1:84849651-84902151 GCA_032871835.1 Dipteronia dyeriana
GCCGGAAGCTTCACTGTGGAGGCAGGCGGTCTGATGGAGCTGATTAGATCCACAACCGAGATGGAGCCATCCCTGGAACCCAGGTTTGAATCCTGAGACTGGCCCACAACACAAGAATCCATCTCAGGATTAGAACCTGCAATACAAAGACTAACCATGGAGGTTACTGAAGCTGCTGAATCGACCTCTGAGAAGGAAGAAGAACAAGAGCTACTGCGGTTGAGGAACAAGCCGTCGTGGCTGCACCTGTCAAGTTACACGATCTTTCTGTTTGCCTACTTTGATTAGGCTTTATTCCCCTATTTGAGTAAGGCCTCAGTTGATTAGCAATCAATGCTAACTAAAGAAAAAGGACAAGAACACCTTTTGTTTTTATTCCAGCAGCTAAGTTGACATGAACGGAACGGTGCACGAACGATGCTCTGAGTTAGCCTAAGCCTTGGGTTACCCCTTTTGAACGGATTCTGGTCGGTCTGCTAATGTAGCTTGTTGCTTCTTTGAAGCGTATGGGGCAGCTTGTACCCTTGTTCTGGTTGCAGCTCGAAGCGTAGATCTGCTTTCAGTTGGTCTCGTTGAACCAGTGGATTCAGAATCTGTCAGATAGATGGGAAGTGGCTAAGTATGGTTCAGTTCACGAAGGAACAGAATCAGCTTCTAGAGGGCGGCCCTACTCTATAAGGCGACCAATGTAAAACTCAAGCCTTGCCAGCTTAAATAGAATATGGAGCTTCCTTAGTTAGGAGGCTACCGAGCTCTATGTGGTGGACGGTTTATGCCTTGTCGATCTTGCTCCTTGAATGAAGCCTTCCTCACCTTATCAATAAATAGGTATGTTTGGGGCGGGGAAAGTTGACTACTCCTTACCGTATTATCACCTTGCTTCTTATTCCCTGTCCTCCACAATGAGAAACATAATTGCGTGGAACGTAAGGGGGCCGCTAGGCCCAATAAAAGAAGGGTAATTTACTAAATCTTTAAAAGCGTCAATTGTGTGCTTACTAGAAACTAGGGTAAAACATGCTCACTTTTCTCGTTTGCTTGATGTTCGAGGCGGGTTCAGCTGGGCTCGTTGTGCCAGTTTCTTTCTTATCTGTCAGATGGGAAGAACTAGTTTGGGTTCAGAATGGGCCTAACAAAAAAAGACAAACAGGCGTATATACTAAGAGTTGCTTTCCCATGAGCACATGAAATAGATTCTATGAGTAAGGTTCTTCCCGGAAGGACGGAAAGAGAAGCGAAACTTCCGTTCGGTTCGCTGCCTATCCATCACGGTGTATCGCTTGACGACCTCTTCGCTCTGGACGACTTATCTAAGGTTTTGAATCCTTTGTCTCTTCCAGATTGGTGACCCGGATAGAAGGAAGAGAAGGAACGGAAGCACCCCCAAGCCCACTCACCGCCCACCTTCGAATGTCTTTTCTAGATATGCCTGCGTTGACATCCAAAGTAGAATCCACGTAATGCTTGACCTAAGAAGCCATAATGACAAATGGATTCAGGTATGAATGATTTACACAGACTACTTCTGAGACATAGAGACGGAAGAAAGGGCCGAACAGACGACTCCTTCTTAATGAGCCGCACAACAACAACAATGGGCTAGAGCTATTCCTTATACGGCTGCACCGGCGGACGCTAGCCGATAGACGATGCCGCCTAACAAGCTAGTCTTTCAACTTGCACTTCACTACTTGTTCCCACTCACCGCTTCCGGTTGACAAACAGTCCGATCGCTTTACTCTCGAACTATTAGCCTCCTATCGAGCGAATGAACTCCCGACTTCCGTCGCCTTACTCCCGGTCGCCTTCTGAGACCGAAGTGAAGTCCCGATCTAGGAACTATCCACTGGAACGTGAAACTCATCCTTCCCTTCTGTCAACAATCTAACGATTGCCTCGCTCTCTCCTGTCTCAACCGGAAAAAAGCCTTTTTTTTATTCGGGATATCCCAGTTTTATGTATCCCATTTGATATCTTCGTATCCGAGAATCAACAAATTCAACTCCGCATTGTTCACAGGTCTTGCTTTTCATCTCCGATTACTCGATAATTTCCACAAGCATAAATTCCACTTTTAATAGGTCCAAAATGAAAAGTATAGGGTTTTGTCACTTCTCAAACTCACTTCTCAGTCTACGTGGAGAACAGAGAAAGGGTCACCTTACTCCCCTACTCCAAACAGAGCTTTGGGGTACTTAGCTTCGGTACACACACGACAGTCAGACTGACTCCAATGGAAGCGAGCTACACTCCGGGTCATTGCTCCCACACAGAGAAAATGACTACTACAATGACGTACATAGAGCAAGTACACCTTACTCTACTACAGAGATGGGGTTAATGGTAAACCTTACTCCTTCTCTAGAAAGATAGAGTGGTGGGAATACCTACACCAGGAGAACAGAGTACTAATACACTTCTTCTTCTATAGAGGAGAACACAGACTCGGTTACATGGTCACACCTTACTCTACTACAGAGATGGTTACCATATCGTCTACTCCCAAAGACAAAGAAAGAATGTATACAAGACTCATACTCACCAGAGCACACTAGTACGAATAGCATACCACAACTCTAACTGCGAATGTCTTAACAAAACAGAGATGAAGCCATGAAGAGAGACATTCAAGCTAATAGACTCTATCTATTGAATCAAGCTTCTTCCCTTTCGTTTGATTATTCTTCCTCTAGTATGACTTATGGTGTCTCATTGGTCCTCTCATGTTTAGAACTCCACTTTTCTTTTCCTTTCCTTTCCTGGTGGGGTCAGAATCTTTGAGCGTGGGATATGATCACAAGATTCAATTGAGTCCTCCTTATGAAGCATGCTTATCAGAGGTAGCATCTTGTCTAGTAAGAGATTGCCCTGGCAAGTCACATACCCCAGCTTATGTTATCCATAAATAGAGTAGAAGTATAACTGGAAGTCCCCCCATTCTTTGCCTCAGTCTGGGAAGCGTGAAAAATCTCATTCATCCCTAAATCTCGCACTCAATCAAAAGTTGGTTTCCATACAGGGGTTTCCTACGAGGGTTCTGAGAGCTTGGGTGGGGCACTAGTTAGTTAGTTAGGTTCCCATGAAAGTAGCTTTCTAGCTGTTAGGAGCTCTATTCATCCAGCATGTATTTCCATTCCGTACGCCTCAAAGCCGTTTAGAGTCTTGAGGTAAGCCTCCCCCGTTGCTATTGCTTCTGCCTTTGAGCGAGTACCATCCAGTCAAGTGTAAGAAAGGGCAAATCCCATCTCTGAGTCTGTTGGAGTGGCTTTCGATGTCAGTCCAGCCCATCCATACATTGTGAGGTCCTCGCTGGTCAAGGTCTCTAAAGCAAGTGAGTTCTCAAGCTCTCTAGCATTCTCTTTTCCAGCAGTCAATGCG
Organism: Dipteronia dyeriana; assembly: GCA_032871835.1. Taxonomy (NCBI): domain Eukaryota; kingdom Viridiplantae; phylum Streptophyta; class Magnoliopsida; order Sapindales; family Sapindaceae; genus Dipteronia; species Dipteronia dyeriana. Next base: position 84,853,030 of record CM065299.1, read on the forward strand.
TCTTAGGTTTGCATTCTAGTTCTTGTAGTTTATGAAAGCTTTGTTACATACCATGCAGTGCAGTTGGAATAGCAGTTGAAGTTTCAGTTTCCTCTGGATAAGCGGTGTAAGCCTCTGAAGGAGTAGGTCTTGCCCCTACAGTGTCAATGACAGTTTATAGTTCTCCAATTTCAATGGCAGCGTCAGAAAAAAAGCTATTTCCAGTGACTTCCTTCCTCATGACGAGCTTGGCACAGGCTTCGAATGAAAGCAACCCAAAGTCTGTCCTTTTGATAGTTCTAATGATTCTATCGGAGGTGACAACAATAAGGAGAGGATAAAAACATCATTTTCTTATTACGATGCCTCCCTTTTTTTTTGACCAAATCATTCTACATCGCATAAGCCTATGACAAGTCATTTCCAAATGGGAAGTTTTCCTATTTATATAACAGATCATATGGTAGGCCACACATTGGGAGAATTGGAACCTATTTTTATCTATTCAGTGATCAGTACGCTAGTGTGGCAGGCTGCTTTTATGGTTTTTTCTACATCCCCACGTCAGAGGATAAAAGACTGAACTAAGTATCAGATCGCCAAAATGGAACAAATGAAAGGTAAAGATCATGTTTCAAATTGGGAGTGGAAGAGGGGGATCTACCAACCGTGGACAGAAAGAAGAGATCTCAAAAAGGTATTCTTCGAACAAATGTTAAGAAAAGTAAGTTACCATAGAATAGGGCTGACTGAAGCTTTTGCTTTGCTCGACGTAAGGAAATGACTTAAAATGAAAGCTAGAGGGAGAGGTCACTAGATCTACTAATGGGGCTTTTCCAAATCCCTTGACTTGATGAGGTCTTGAAAATACCTTCGGCCTCTGGGGATACATGATCGGTGAGGAGTTCCTAGACGCATCTCACGAATCCAATGAAGAGATTCTCATCTAAGACTGGGTCTCGGAATCATCCAAGTAAGGATTTCTCGCCTGACTTATCTGACTCTGGCTACCTTGATTAACCAACCTCACCCTCCGTCATGGTGCAAGGGTCATCCTTTAGGAAATTCAGAGTCCGAGCTAAAGGAATGCATGAACTTGCTCGAGGAAGCTGGACGATATTTATCATTTGGTCTGAGTTCAAATTAAACTTGCTAATGACATAAGTAAAAACACCAGCTTCAAAGCCATACCACTAATTCCGTCTAAGATAATTGGCCTAAGGGTTCCAGAGAGAATTCCTATTGATTGAGTCGCCTACCCCGGGCTCACTGACCCCTCTTTCCCGTATCTCGTCTGGGGATTACATTAGTCCGTCATTCTTCTGCCGTTCGTGCCTTCCATTGGGAGAGCTTTCATCCTCATCTCGTTTTAAATGTCCGCTAGATTGCTAGCTAAATTAGAGTATGCCTACCAATCCATTATTGAAGAGAATTCTTCTTACTCCTATAGGGTTCATTCCACTAATTCGCAGATATCCATATTCAATCGTTTGTTCACCTGAGCTAATTCATTCTTGTCGATCTTCTCCTTTCTCTGGCTAGACTAAGAACCAAGCCAATGGAGCTTGCCTGGTCTTTCTTGCCTTTCACCGAGTCTGGGTTCGATCCCATCTACCATTCCGACAGGAGATTAGATTCAAGTAGTGCTTTTTCCTCCAACCTTGAGCAATTCGTGTGAACAGATTCAGGTGTGTAGCCTTTTTCCACTATGCTTTGAGCCTTGAGCTGACACTCCTCCCTTTTCTAGTCTACTTGCCATTTCCGACAACAGCTAAATCTATGGCACTTGCCTTGGCTTATTCCCTCGCGTACTCCCCCTTTTTTTAGAATCAAGTTCAAGCATCATCCTATTAAGTAAGGTCTTGGCGTGGCTGCTCTTTCAAGGTAAGCATTCCCATATCTCGTTTCAAGTTCGAATGCTTTTCTGCTTTCTTTTCTTAACTGGACGAATAGAAAGCTTGGCTACTTTGCCAAAAGGTAGTGAAGATCTTAGCCAAAGGGTTAACCGGCTTCGCGAAATTCATTAGGTTTACTCGTGGCATTCCATACCTTGGTTCCTCGATCAACTATCTACCTCTGAAGAGAGAAGTCATAGCGTTCGTTCTCTTTGAAAGTAGATCGACGGTCGATCAGGTTGCCGGCTTGGTAGTGGGCTCATTGGTCCCACGGCTTCTCGAAGCCAATATCGCACTTGACACGCAAGGCAATAAACACCTGGCTTTCTTCAAAGGACAGTCAGAAAGGATCTGGGACTACCGGGGACCGGCTTTCAAAAAGCACCTTTGGGCCGTGCTTTATCATCAAATCGATCGCTTGAAGAGCAGATACAAGACACTCTGATTTATGCAATGAAAGACTTCTTTCTCGATCCACTTTTTCGAACCGCTTTGAAACCAAACTCTGATCGATCAGCTAGCTCTCGACCTCCAGCAGCGCTAGAAGAGATCCCCTTTTCAACAATCTGTATGCCTGTACCGCTGAGTTCCACGAACGAAAGGAAGGACAGATCTAGGAGCCGGCCCGAACGAATATGCAAGTCATTCGAAGGGTAATGGCTTTGATCTTTCAAAGTTGAGAGTCAACGTGTTTGTGATGCCTCCCTTAAGTAACCTACAGGAATGACAAGCAGCCAATGCATTTCACTTGTCAAAGGAAATGAATGATTTTGCTCTTCCAAATAAGTATAGAAACAGAAACTCGCCCAGAGCTCGATGATCTACGGCCGAAGACATCGCGCAGTGTTGTTGCTCAACTCGTTGTCTTTGACAAGCAAGACCTGATTTTATTGTTCAGATAGATATGACACCATACCTATGAAAGATTTCAATGTCTGGGCAAAGTTTAAGATCTTGTGTTGGAGTAAGCTCAGCTTTCTTTCCATTTCATCGACCTAGCAGGGTCGACTTACTATGGTATCGCAGTTGGGCTCAAATCACAGTCTTTCCCCAAGCTGTAGCGCGAAGTTCGATCAATGGTTGGGAATCTTCCTGTGGCTAAGCCTAAGCTATTGGCGAAGTCTCAAACTATGACTATGATATGTGACTATTCGTATACAATATAATCACATACTCGTTTAGTGAAGCGTACCAAATTGTATTACCAAGGTTGCAAGAACAAAGAAATGAAAACCTACTAAGAGTCTTCCTTCTACCCGAAAGCCAGCTCCGTACATAGAAAGACCCGAAAAACCTTCAGGGACATTTTCTCAAAAAGTCTTGCCCTACTGCTAAATAGTTCGCTCAGACAGCCGATAGAGCTCTTCCAGTTACCACCACAAAGAAATTGAGACTTCATAAAGTAGCGATATTTTGAACAGATTCGGAACATTCGAAATTCCATTCCAAAACGTAGAGTATGACCTTCCATGCCACCTCCCTTATGAACTTTACAGAATCAAGAGAAGAATTAGCACCTGAAAAAGGCATTACCCGAACCCGAGAGCCCTATATTTAGTGTCCCGCAACTTTCCCTATCTATTGATACCAGGTCTACTGAGACTATTGAGCCCATTCACCTTGCAATATTGACCCCAAAATCCACCTATAGATATCACTTTGAAGAGGGAGGAATGAACTACAAGGGTATGGATGATATATCCTACCGAATGGTATTCCTTCTACACTACAGCTTATGTCTGCCCAGGAAATCCAAATAGGTTCCAATTCTAACATCTTGGCGGGTTGAGAATTCTCGTCACGCTTGTAGATTCACTGTTTGTTTTCCTCGTCCATAGAATCCTTATCGATTCTTCTCCTCGTTTCTGTTATCTTGGGCATCTCATACTAAGAGGTAAGAGGTAGACTAAACACTAACCCAATCTCGATTGAAAAAAAGAACAAAAGTAAGCCAGTGAAATTATTCACTTCCTTTTTGAAAGTGCGATTCTAACTTTCAAAAAGATCGATTCATTTTTCTATGCATATTGTGTGTGAGCGAATAAGGTGTGACCGAATGAGCTTGTCGGATCAGCAGCTTCTCAGGAAGATCTCGGTCTAAGTCTATTTATGAAAAAAGAAGCAAAGTGGACTTTGCTTTGCCTTGAACGAACGATTCTTTCTTTGTTGAGATAGAGTTGACAGACTAAGCACCAACTAGATTAGATCGCCTATGAACAAAGTAAGCACAAAGACATTTGAAACAAGCCGATTGATTCACAAAATGAACTCCTCTTTCAAGAGAGAAGGGCTACAATAATAAAAATTGTATCATGAAATGCACTTTGCCAGGATAAAGATAAACCGGGTTGGGCGGGAACAAGAAGTGTGGAGTTTCATGTTTGGGCGTTCCAACAATTGCATATGTTCCTAAAATCGGCATTCATTCTATTAAGTTACTCTCAGTTCCGAAATCTGCCATTGTTCCACCAGTGGTGTTCCGGTCCTTATCAACAATGTGAATTAAGAAATCAATTAAAAGGCACTTGTTCCTACTAAGGAAGCAGAGGCAATAGAGGCATAGGTGGTTTAAGAACCAATCCGGAGCCAGTTGTTTACCTTGTCGGCTTGGAACCAAAAGCATCAGTATCAGTCCTTCAGTTGTAGTTTATTCTATTGATCTAGAGTCAGCTAGAGTATAGATGGAGGCAACAGAAGAAGTGGTTGAAGACCCCATTAATCAATGGAAGCAGCAGTCCACCAATCGTTTAAGAAAGAGGGGCAGAGCAAGCAGAGGCAAAGACACCACCATCTCTACAGCATTCGTTTCAACAGCAAAGGCCTAGGCAGAGGCGGGTAGAGCAAAAGCGAGGAAGGCAGAAGAGAAGCTTCACCAATTTTAGTCGACCCAGAAAAAAGTAGCAAAGGGAGTTTCAACAGCATCCAGTGGATCAGCGTCAGAGGCTGAAGCATTTGAATCAGATCCAATTGACCCAGTGGAAATACGGATACAGCTGCATCTAAGCTAATGTAAGTTGTTGATTCAACTCAGTAGTTGACCCAGCCAGAGCACCAATTGAACCAGTCCTAGCCAGTATCCTTGTTGTTTCGAGGAGGCGTTTTTGTTTATGTTACGAGAAATGATCTAAACGACCCCGCATTGCCAGCTTACACCGTCTCACACCTAGGTGCCTGAGACATCCACGGTAAACACTAATGGTTACGGAACCGTCGAACAGGGTCTTGTCTACAAGGATCTTGAAATAAAGAGGGATGCTTCGAAAGTGGTCTGTCATCGTGCTCCATCGGTAGAAAGTTGACTTCACCCCCGGGGACCAGCCCAGTAGGACTATATTGGGCGGAAGCTACTATGTTATCTGACATCCCTCTGGACCATGAAGACAGACAAGCCCATTGTGCACTCACTCTTGCGAAGAATGCTACAATAATTATTATATAAATATAATACTTCTTGGCCTACCCAGGGATGCTAAAGAATTGGACTCTCACCGCTGGTCACTAATTCACTGACCCTATCTTTTCCCCGTTCAGTCCGTGTGGCTTAGGTTTGACCATCCCGCGTAGGAGCATACATAAGATGAATTAATCTTTCAAAACCCTCCCTTTTCTACAATTGCTTGCCTTGAGCCTTCTTAGTATTCTACAACAGCTCTATAATAAAAAGAAAGAATTGGATCCTGGCGGCTTAGGTGCGACTAATTACACCATTGAATTGGGTGACAAATAGAGTCGCTACCTTCTTCTCTCATATCCTTTGGCCGAGCAACCTCAATAAAAGCAGCAGTGTAGAAGCGTCTCGCTGAGTCATTGGCTCACCCGGCCCGATCGCCCCATAGATAGTCTTTCTTCCTCGCCTCTTGGTTGGGCCAAATCGAGTGGTCTAGCTTTTTATTCTAGTAATTGAATACTTCGTGATTTCATCTCTTACTTCGGGCGAGTTGTTTATATACTACTATCTGGCATCAATCTTAAGTATGACTCGTAATGAGCAAGAAGATAAAATCTACCAAATCCGTCTTTTCTTCCCTTCCCGGTCAATAACTGTAGCGAGGTTCTTTCATTGATATCACCGCGAGCGTCCGCCTAAATCAGGATGAAAAGCTCCATTTTGGCTGACTCACCTACTACTAGACTAGAGAGCTATTGGACACCCAAAGTGCTTTCTAAAAGAAAGTATATCCCGACCACTATGAATACTTTACATCCTCTTTAATCCTCGACTTCCCTTTGATTGTACGGTCAAGATCGTATCGCTACTTAGTAACTCAGGTATGTATGTCAGCAGCGGAAAGTTGCTTTAGCCCATCATGATAGGAAAGAGGGGCCTTATCCCTTTCTTACTCAATAACCTTATGGGTCGTGTTGAGTGAACGGGAAGTAAATAGCACCCACCAGGTAAAGCTAGAGAACGGAGAGTCCCCTGTCATTTTTTTTTGAATGTAATTATCATCAGCGGCCTTTAGTATATCTAGGCAGGTGGCCCTTTTATCCCCGAAAGAAGAGAAAGAAAGAACTCTATTGCAAAGCAAAGGTCGATATGAGGAATGTTAGTAGCTCTGTAAGGAGGAATCCAAATCAAATATTTAGAAGGAGGCTGAACTAAAGACAACTAAGAGTCAGTAATCAAAGCTTGCAATTGGGGGATGCCGCAAAGTAAAGATCTGGATGAAAGAGAGAAGGCCTCCTTGGGCTAGGGAGACCGCCCCATTTGACGGCTGATCTGCTGCTTACACAAGCATGAGCCTTCTTTGGGCGGGTAAGAATGATAATGATACTATTAAAGAATGCACGAGATACAGATGAAGATTCCAAGTTCGTTGGTTCTTGTTCTCTCTTCTATCTTTGAAGCTCTCAAAGATGCAGGCGGAGTTATTTATGATAGACGTGCCTTGCCGCGAAGACTGGACGGAGGAAGCATCAAATCACAGCTAACCACAAGTAGGAAGCAGATCCGAGCATAAATGATAAAAAAATACTGGTTCTATGTCCATCCACAGTAATACTCGGCTCTCCTAGTGTACCGGTTGTGAAAGCATCTATAATTGCATAGCTGAAGGTAGTTTACTTGCTTACTTGTTAAGGAACCATCGCAAAAGAGTACCGGGTCGGTAACTGGTGGCTACGTCATTACTCTTTCGTGAATGATTCCTTCTTATGGATGACGATTCGACTGACAATCTAATCGCTTAATGTAGTGAGATTGAAGAGCAGCCTATAATCGCTTACGCTTCTCTTCAATTGCGAGGAAATAAAGAATCAAAAAGTGAAAGTTAAATACTTTTAAGTCACTATCTATGAAGTAGGCTTAAAAGCAGCCGTATCTTGCTGTTGGGCCTAGCCTACTGCTAGAAAGTTGAGTTAGTCAGTGAAGCCTAATATCAGTAGTTCCGTCACTTGCTCCGTAGTTTGCTACTAGCGCACTATGGCTTGACTTTACGTTTCCTAAATCAGGCTTTTAAGGTATCTTGGCCCCCTTACTATGAACTATGGGCACAAGGGAGGGGGGATGAGCAAACAGAGGCCCTGAAGCGCTACGGCTTTGGTTTCCAACTTGCTCTAGTCTCCTTCATTCCTTTCTCTCTTGACAGTCGTCCTAACTTCGCTCGCCTCTCACCACACAGAATGTTTTGGCATCTGGTTTTAAAGCTAGTAGAGTGGGTGCTTTCTTATAAAGCGAAAGAAAGTCTTGTTAGTGAGGGCAGATCAAATCTATATTTATTTGCTCAGTTCGAAGAAAGACCTGCCTTTTATATGCATATGGAAAAAACAACTATACTAGTAGTTGACTTGTTCGGATCAAGTACATTTTATGAAAGAAGGGCTTATATATAATACTTGAGATGTCCCTATTACGTAAAGCCGGAACTACTACTTTAGAAGGGCACTAGGCTTTCAGTGTTAGATTCCGCAGCTCGGTTGACAATATGGTTCAGTTATTGGAAAGCGCTTTTGGATCCCAATCCTGGATATTTTCGGTCCTGTAGCCGGAATGGGTCGACCAAGACTCAAATAATAGGGAACCTGCTAATAGGCAGTCCAATGAATTCAATGAAGAAAGGGGAGACAGATCTTTAACCTGTCAACTAGTCGGCGTGCTTTCTTTACGAGATCATGCTATCACCGAGATGGCCAACCAATACTGAATTTGCTAACCAAATGCATTAGGCTCAGTCTAAGAAACTGTATATGTATCGTACATCAACCCTATACTCAAGGGCGACAACTAACTTAGCCTTCAACTTACATTCTTTCATACTAAACAAGTTCTCTCCTTCTGGGAGATGGGCACTTTCGGTTTCTCCGTTAGTTACGCTACTCAAATACTGGTTTTCCAAGTAGAAGGAGTAGCGTCCCAAGCCTAGTCCAGTTGATTCACGGTTAGCTTTCTATAAGCCTGAACCTTTTTTATTCTAGTTCTGAACTTTTTTCATTCTTTCACCCCCTTACTACTAGTTGAGTAGTTTCTAGTCTGCCCACTTCCAGAAGCAGAAATTGCTACCAGGCTATCTCTTTCAGACGTCGGGGAACTACTTATTGACCAAAAGGTCATCCAGCCCCGCCAGTTCAATAAGCCCTTGGGCTTTCTCTCTTGATCTATATCCCAGATCCCATTCTTGATCTCTTCCATTCCTTTGGCATAGGCATGCTAATCTGTCTTTCCGCAGATCCCACTTTCCTTGATATGGCTCTTCCATGGGATAGCTTTGAATTCCTAACCCTAGTCCATTCTAATCTTACACCTTCATTGTATTGATCTCCATCTTTTGAATCCCCTGCCTACTACTCCCTGTCCCTGGCTTGCCCCCATTTGCTATGCTTCACCAAGATAAAAAGGATCTAAACTCGAAATGAAAAGAAGGTTCCGTATAATTCTTAGTTTTTACCATAACTATAGAGTATATTACTTTAATACTTTGAGCAATCACTCACATCCGGATTCTGACTACTTGGAGCGGATTAGAACCTGAATTAATACAAGAGCCTTGTGAACTCTAGCCCCAATGCTACTAACTAACAAAAACTAGCTACTACACTGACTACTAATATGACTCTCCCTTACTACCGGTCAAGCAAGCTCTCGCTTCCCCTTCTCTTGTCCCGAGTTTCCTTTCTGTTGAACAAATCCCAGGCTTCTAAAAGTGGGTTATCGGCAAGCATGACCAGAGTTCCTTTGTGAAATGGTAGACAGACATTTGTCTACAAAATCGGGTCCGACAAACAACTGGTAAATGGAGAGGTTTGACCCCAATGGAGGGATAGAAGGTATTGCTAGACTGATTCGATCACATCATCCTGAACTTCTGATCGTATGTCGTACAGCTTTACTGGTGCTGTGGGTGTAAGTTCTCTAATGTTAGTTCTCTGGAAGGCCAATCGAATTTTTGCTTGATTGGCCGTAATTGCATGATCGATGGATTTCTCCTGATCGATCTCAAGAAGATTCCCATGTAGATCTATGAAACTACAGCCGAACCAAATGCTTTCTTCTTCATTTTACAGGTCCTTTGGCACTCCATCTCCATACCAGTCTAGCATCACTGACTTGTGTGTGTCGTCGAGGCCCGATCGACTGGTGTCTTTGATGGGGCTTCAATAGCGGTGATCGGTCGATCAGACCGAATAACCTGATTTGAAGATCGCCCTTTTTATTGTAATAAACATCAGCGTAGACTTCCGCTGCCTTGGCTTCGTATTCAAAGGACCTTGGGTCTGAAGGGGAAACTATAACGTAATTGTTGTGCCATAGCATGATGCACTGGTTGAGGCTTGACTGCTTTCCTTAACTTGCCATGGTATAGGATTTTATTTGAACTCTTGGATCAATACAGTAAAGATGAGCTTCTCGCCTATTCCTTTCATTCTGTTATCTATTCGAGTTAGATTCTTAATCCGTTCGCTATGTACTTGACTTTCTTCCTTGTGGGGAGGGACTTGAGAGAGGACTTTCACCTACGAGTCTATCTTAGATGAATTACTGGTCGAATAAAGAGGGTTGAAAACACCCATTACCTGAGACTAAAGCATTGGGACTTTACCCTGGAGGTGGCGCTTCATTCGCTGTTGCTGGAGTCGAATCGAGGGCATGAGATGTCATTGACTGGTGAGGCATTCAGAGTAGAAAGCTTGGGCCGGGACTTGGGTTCATGGAATAGATTTCCATTGACTGGTAGGTCGTATCGAAGCTATTCTCTTCTCTTGTCTATCCCCTATCGACGATTCTAATGCCGCTTAGCAGCATACTCGCTTCCTTTGCTCCGCTCGTCCGTACCAGAGGCGGGAGAAACAAATAGAGATGGAGCTGGGGATTCGGATGATAAAGATGAAACTGTACCTGGCAATCGGGATTAAAATGATGCTTCTCACCCTCCATTCCCTGGGATTAGATAGCCATAAATGGGCATGCAGCCATAGAAGCTCTGGTGCAGCAGCTCTCTAGCTGCATTGAACCCTTGAAGTGAATACCTCTCCTCGATCCATCAAAAGGAAGCGATGCCATTCGTTCCATTCGACCCTTCACTAAAGCCACTAAGCCTTGTGTCTGTCTCTTCCTCTCCTGGATCTAATGAGCTAGCATCAACCTGATAAGCTTCTGCTGGTCTCGACTCAATTCCCTTCCTGAATCCCAATCTGCTGGGTGATTCGAGCTAGTAGGCCTCGGTAGAGCCTGTAGTCTTTCATTAAGCCGCCCTCAATGAGATACAGAATCCAAGTGATCGCCTCTGCAGGTCTATCATCCGCTTCCCTGGCTGCATGTCTTCCTTATCTCTCTCTCGTTCTCCATTTAACTACCAGAAAAGAAAGGACACTCGGAGGAAAGAAATAAAGTACTTACCTTCTTCTCCCTATGGTCGAGCCAGCCTAACTTCGGTATGAAAATGGAGTTCCGCCAATGTACGGATTGGAAGTGTTAAGCATATAGCAAGCATATAGCTAGCGCACTTGTCTTGTAGTCGGCAATCCACCTAAGAGCTGGAACCTACTTAGGAACGTTGGGCTTTTCAACGCTTAAGGCTGGCCAACAAGGTACCATGGTTTTACTATGCCACGGGGGTGACCCACATAAACAAGTCATTTTTTGACTCAGTATGTTTGGGCACTCCGGGCCCTGGTTGGTCGATCTTTACACTTGAATGAAGCGCAACAACTATTACGTACGCAATAACAAGATGAAACTCTAAATTGAATCATTTGGGCACACAAGGTCAGCCACCTTGCCTGGACTGGAGGTGTACGATCTATACTTTTTGAATTATTTAATTACTTCAATTGAGTCGGGCAAAGAGTAAGGTAGTTTACTTGCTTATATATATATATATATATATAAGGTAGTTTACTTGCTTAGATTATAAGGAAGACAGGAATCGAAAGCACAGACCGAATGCACCACGAGATTGGACCACTAGCCTGACTGCCGAGAAGAGACCGACAGACTAATGGATTACGGGACAAGGGGCCATACCTAATCTAATAGACGGAATTCGGAATTAGTGGGGTAGCTGCTAGGGGTTCTTAGTGAGAGGAAAGAAAGCTCCTTCCTTCCCTTGCTATTCAAAGCTCTATCCCCTGTCTTCGTCAAAGGGGAAGTCTGTTTCATATGCTTTATATATAATAAACTCTTTCCTTCTTCCCCTGCTCTGCTCTTAGAAAGAGAGTCAACCGATGCCTTTTAGTTAATTCACTTCGCTAGCACCGTCTTCTTCCCTCAAACATCTGCAGATCGGTGTGGTTCAAAAGAATGGCAAGGGCTTGGGTAAGCATTCAAAGGAAAAGCAGTAGAAGGAGGAATTCTTCTCATTACCCTCGGGAAGTACGAGAAATTGCCTTTCTTCTTTATCGCATTGGTCTCGAGTTTCCATTAGGATCACTTTCATCCGACTTTCCTTCGCCCTTTGTGTCTGCTATTGAAGTGTCAACTGTTAGCCTCTTGCTTTTTATTTCTTGACCCTGCTAGCAGTAAGCCTCAAGCCTGGCTACTTTCTTTCGAGACGACTAAGTAGTCCTCTTTTCTTTCTTCTCTTTCGAATTCTAAAAAGAGTGAAACTCAATCTCCTCATACCATCCCACGCTACCGAACTAGACTAGCTCCGTCTATGGGTCCTTAACCTGAATATAGAGACCCCACCTAGACCTATTTAGTTGAGTTGCCTCGGGTGACTTTTCTACCAGAACTAGTTCCTTACTTCTCGTGCCTTTGGCTAGAATAGCTCTCTTTCTCATCTCTCTAGTGTCTCAGATCCGGATTTTCTGCTGTTCAAATCAATCTCCTCATCCCCGACTCTCAGCGGGCCTCTGTCTCTCTATCTAGCCCGTGATATCGACCTCCCTTTTCATAGAAGGGGAAAGATCTTCTCCGTCGTAGGCGACGGAGGGTGTCGCCTAGAGGGTTCCTCAATCCAGAGAAGAAAGGAACCTCTTCATATACGAGAAATTGTTACGTTCAGTTTCCTACAGCAACCCACACACTAGCCATCTCTCTCGAAGAAAGCTCCAGCCCTTTCATAAGGCACTCAACGCATTCAGGCACTCCCGAACATTGCTCTTTTGGTCTTTCTATACCGGTAGCAGCCCTTTTCTCATCCACATCTCCGTTACAGCTCACCGCTGATGCCGCCCTATTACGTAAAGGCAGGCTGCCCTGACTTGACTCCCGATGCTCTACTACATAAGTAGTTCTTCCTTCCTTTCCTTTGGTGGATCGAGTGAGGGAACTAAGCCCTCCCCTAGTTTTGACCTAATGAGCTTTCTTTACGAATTCTTTTTTATATTCGCTCTTCCTTATATATAAGGTAGTTTACTTGCTTATATAGAATATAAGGTGCTTGTGGATAGACTTCGACCTTTGTTGCCTAAGCTTATAGCCCTACACAGAGTAGTTTCATCCTGGGAAGAGTCACTAGTGAGAATATTCTAATAACTCAAGAGTTGTTGCACACTATGAGGAAGAAGAAAGGGAGAAGTGGGCAGATGGCCATCAAGATTGATTTTGAGAAGGCTTATGATAAAATTAGTTGGAGCTTCTTGCATTCTGTTCTTTTGGAAGTGAACTTGCCTCAGTCTCTAATGCGTAATCAATCAGTCACTTGCTTCCTATCAATCTCGATTCCTGCTTATGAATCATGGAAAAGCAGTGGGATAAGGGTGGACTTAGTCAAATGGTACGTCCGGAATTCTCCTTTAGGGGTGTAATCATTGTAATATGTTATTGTTTGCAAGAGTCAGCTTCCGTGGACAAGTTTAGTTCTGCTGTGAGTCTCTTCCAGTAGGCGAGGGGAGGCGGGAATCAAGACATTTGTTGTAGTCAAGTTAATAAGTCGTGATCTTAGTTTCGGGCTGGGGCACTTTCAGTGAGCATTTACGCAAATAGCTTTTCATATCTGATATGTCCCACTTCTCCGTCCCGGGAATGACTCGATCTTTGGTCAATACCCAGGTATTGAAATGGGCTTTTCACTCACTCTTTTATGCATTTGATGATTCCGCACTTTAGTCTCATTCTGTTCTTTCTTTGTTCGAACATCTTGTAAAGAGAATGCAAATCATCATTTTTCAAATACTGTGAAAACACAGATAAGAAGTGGCTTCGCTTCATTCCTATTTCCTATCTCCCTTCCTCTACTAGACTCAATTGAGGAAAAGATATATCACTTTGGACTGGGTTCCAAATCAAAAGTATTCCACCTCATTATGTAACAACATTCCTTTCCTGCGGTTGCTAAACCCTACTTTGCTACTGGTTTACTCCGCCCAGCCTTGGACAGCTGGAACGGATACGGATACTTGCTTTCAAACGTTTTGCCTCACTACAGCGATAGACGAATTAGCTCGATCTCCTACTAATGAAACGAATAAGTACAAGATTGGATAGCAAGAGGGCTTTCCTGTCTCACAACTAAGTATTCCACCTAATGATTTCTTTCTAATTCATGGACTCTCAAAAGTATAAACGAAATTATCTTCTCTGTCAACGCACGTTCATGTCTTACTCATTCTACGTTTTCTTCTCTCTAGCTAAGCGAGCGAACCACTAGATGATCCATACTTCGCATTCAACCGTGACCAACATGTCCCGCTCGAAGGCACAACTATGAGACCAATCTGGTTGCGATGTCATTGATCAAAGCTTTGGATCTCTCTTCTAGAAAGAATAAGATGGAGAATGGCCCGTTTTCGTGATCCAGCAGAAGTCAAAAAGTTTCTTCAACCCAGGGATCCCTGTCCAGCATGTTAAGGGAGAGGACACTGTGGGGCCTAGTTTACTTGTTCTCTTTGATTCCTCTGGACCAATGAAGACAGACGAGCCCATTGGCTTTACTAGATATAAAATCAATGTAGATCCAGAATGACACCAACCCAATCTCAATGAAATAAAGAAAACTGCATCAACAACCTCCTCTTTTTAGCCGCTCTCTGTTACTAATAGGTCACTCATTCTGGACCAAAGAGGGAGAATGCATGAATGAAACCCAATCACTTCTGTCTTCTGTCACATCCCAAATCAATTATTATATGTCACCCTCGAATCTTCTATCAAAGATGGTACGTGTCTCAAATCGGATATTGAATACTTAGTTTCGTGTTTGATGCGGATGGCTAGCTATCACCGTGGGGAGTGGCAACTAAGAAAGCGTGCGAGTCACACCACCGTCTTTGGAAGCTTTGGGAACTGGACATCCTCATCGAAAAGATGATCTGCCTACTTCTCATTGTGAATAAAGGCTCTGCACCGTCGGAAGGCATATTTCACATAAGACGCCTACACACCACACCATAAGGAATAGAGTTCCGCATCGGAAAGCCTACTCTTCGGGTTGTTCGGTACTATATATGCTTACCGCGGATGAAGACAACTTTTCTATTCGCTTGCCTGCGTGCCTCTACTCATGCGGGACCTCCCCCAGAGAATGGAAGTGCCGCCGCCTCATGTGGCTTACACAATGCAAAGTGACGCTTCGCTAGCATCGGGATTGACGAGACAAAGGCTTTAAAGACAACAAGCAAATTCAGGTCTAAATGGAAGGAGGTAGAGGAGACTGATCTTCCTAAAGGAGTAGTCGATCCGGAGACCTTGTGTGATCAACACAACACGAAAGGTATATGACAAAATAGGAATAGGTTTTCAGCTACTCCAGAGAAAGATGTTGTGGAGGGCGATCGGTGGGATGGGATCCCGTTTTCTTTGTCTGTTAAGCCTTACTGCTATGGTTTGAATCTTTTGTCGAATCCGAGTTCTTCATGCCATGAAGACCAGCCAAGCAGATGTGATTCTATCTCTTTCTTTCTTATTATCACTGACATTAAGGTTAACTCTCTCTCCTTCCTCGTTTCACTCTTTTCCGTGAAGAGCACACTAGGCACCAAGTAGCAGTGACAACGCCTTCCAGCGGTAGTCCTCCAGTAATCAAGCAAGAACAAAAAATCATTCATCTGGGAGAGCGCGGATTTTTTTCAAGTCAGGCAGATAGGTGCTCCTTTAAGACCTTTTATTGTCGCCCTTTGAAGAGGTAGAGACGAACACACAATTCCAACGGCAGCAGGAGGAAAAAAAACTGATTCTGCTTGAAAGCGGAGGAGAAAGACTGATTCTGCCTGAAACGAATCAATAAATTAGGCAAAAGCAAAACTAGAACTAGAACACTGACTCGCTTTTCCGAAAGGTTTTATCTTCGCCTCAATTCCCCTCTTTCCCTTCTGCCTTGGTGGAGCTGGCTATCCGCTCTAAAATGACTACCGAACGGAAACTGCCTTACAACCTTCTTATCGTTCGAATTCTTTACTAAACTCACTGACCAGTGCCTCTAAAGGCATCTTGGTATTGGATCCGCTTCAAGTCTTTTTCGTTTTGGACGGATTTCCCTTTCCATTGGTAAGCATTATGAGTAATCAGGTGTAGGTCTTCCGGGGCGAGCTGCGGTCCCGCCTTCATTTCATAACTAACGTTACTCGTTCACCTGCGAGCAACTAGTATATCTCTGGTAAGTCTTTTATTCTACTATTTCATTACTTACTAAAGTATAGAAGAATGAAGTGTGCAGGATCACTCCTGATACTTTCATCCTTCATATAAGGAATCCTCTTGGTTGGTCGAAGCTAGAAGACGGCAGGATGAACTGCTATTTTGCATAGGAGAGTAAGATAGGCTAGGTGCTTTTACTCAACTCGTGAAGGTTCATTTCTAGTTAGCAAGGATAAGAAGAAAGCAAAGGTAATAATATGTAAATAATATATCTGTCATTACGTGCGACTATCTCCACTATAGAAAGAAAAAAAGGAAAGAACTTAATTTTCAGCACATTTATACGAAAAAATCTTGATTATTCTAAAAGCATAAGTAGTAAACATTTTCAACTAGGGTTCCCATACATGCAAACATAAAAAAGAAAATCAAACAAAAATAGTTAGCATAAATAGGAGTCTATCTCCAGTAAGCATCAGAGTAGATCTCCTCTAAAAAAAGACAAAGAACACCATAAATTAAAACACACTACTTTGCGTCTACAGACACTTATTTACACCTTCTAAAACTAAAAAGAGTTGACGGACTCTTTTATTCTAGTCTCCCCGGTGACCGCAGGTGACAGTACACACAATTAGGGTTAACATCCTCAGGTGAAAAAATCAACAACATTCTGTCCAACCGTGTTGCAAGACTTCTGATAAAAGACTCCTTGCAATCCATCAGGCCCAGGGGCTTTGTAAGGAGCCATTCCATCCACTGGCTGTTTCACCTCAGGACTCAGAATGGGGGCACTAAGAGAGTGAAACTCTTCATCCGTCAAAGCTGGAAAATAAGAAATGATCGGAGGGGACTCTACTGGAACTTCCGAGTACAATTGTTAGAAGTGACTAATAGCCATCTGCTTAAGGTGATTCGGATCCGTACGATTCATCCTTCCACATACAACTCTCCGTTGTACTGCGCTTTCCAAGTGTGTTTTTTCTCCCCTTCTTCCTTACCATGGGAGCTCTTTTTCTATTATTGCTTTCTGTCATATCCTTAATAGCGGGTTATCTAATAGAATCCTAATCTAATAGCGGATATACCGCTCCCGGCAAAAACGCAGTAGTGCAGTTAAGGTTTTACATCAGCCTTCTTGCTTACCCTCTCCTATTCTCTACTATGAGTTAGACAACCTAAATCCCGTATCCTCGGTTTCGTAAGATCGGTTGTATCTTACTCCCCTGGGGGTGTGATAAGCTGAGATGGATCAAAGCTGCTGCTAGGGAGACCGATACAGCTTGACCGATTGAGAGACTTTCCAGTTGACAGAGGAGCCAAGGGATAGGGGAAAAAAGACAGATGGTGCACAGATTGACTTATTGCTGCCTATCGACCTCAGTTCCACCTGGCCCTAGTCATTCCTTTTTACTTGGACTAAGGCGTGCAACCTGAAGAAGCCCAGTCGTGTAACCTTTGAGAAGAAGTTCTGATCTATACGGGATTTAGAAAGTGGGGATTTCAGTCTATCTCTCCTCTAGCTATTCATACCTCCTCTAGCTTTATAGCCGCTGTGCTGGCGCGGGAGAGCCTAGGATGGAATGGTTAGACGTTCAGTTCGCTACGCATTCATTTCTTCTATACCAAGCTCTCGGTGACTGTTTCAAACCATATAACGCCTTCTTCAGCTTGCATACCTTTTCCAGCAGCTAGCGGAGGAGCACACTTTTCTTACTAAAAGGGAACACGAGAAAGAGGTATACCAACCAATTGTATTGATTTCGTTTCGGAACCGGACATTGCAAAAGCAAGACTAGCACTTACAGATTAGGGAAGGGGGAGTGAGGTAGTTCTTGTCTATTCGGGTGGGAATAAGAAGCTCGTTTCACTCAATCGATGGCTGGAGGCACCAGGGAGATTGCTTGCTGAGCAGCTGTCGGCGTAGTAGTTTTATAGGTCTAGTCTTCCACCGTCAGCATCCTTTTTCTTTCTAAAAAAATATTCTTTTTATTTTTCAGTACTGGTTGGAAGGTCAACCCTTTCCGAAGATAAGTCATTTAGGGCTGGGAACTACCTAGCTGCCCTGGACTCTATTCCACCTGGGCCTAAAAGGTGAAAGCCCCTGGAAAGCCGATAGCATATCAGAGAGATAGACAAAAACGAACGGAACCTAGCTAGACTTCGGCTAGTCCACTTGTAGGGAACCTATTCGTAGGGGAGAAAGACTGGCACAATGCCAGGTGAAGCTAGCAAGGCAGAGGTCGGCGATGGGTACCAAAGAATAGTTTCATCAAAGCACACTCCCATTCCAAGCCTGACTTGAGAGGGAGAGCTTGAACAGGGCATAGGGCCCAGGATTGAAGAAGCAACAGTACACTTCGCACAAACCCTTGAACTAGACTCCGTTCCCTCTATATTCAATCAGAATCTTACTGCATGAATGCACTGTCAGACCGGGAATGCAGTCAAGCGCTTTCTACTAAGTAAATGAGTGATAGTGAGATAGAGAAGGCGGCTACTGCTACTACTACGGCGACAGATGTAGGAATGCTTGCTGCCAAGATCTCAGTATCTTTGTGTTGTGAGCGAGAAGACCCTCAATGGAATAGCAACACAACAATAATGGGAGGTTCCATAGTCCAGACCTTCCATAGGCCAGCAACCAATGGCTGCAGCACAAACAATACATGATAACAAGGCACAACACATTAAGGTCCGTCCCTATCAAGAGCTCTTTCAGATTCAAAATCCTCCTGATGATTGGCATTTCGAAGCTTAGGAACAATGATGGCACCAATAATACAGGTCGACCCAAGGCCCCTGTGGAAGACAAAGAAAAAGCATTTAAGAAGAAAGCAGGTGCTAAGTATCTAATCTATGCCTTGCCCTATGAACAAAGTAGTTTTTCCTCACAACAAGCCAGGCCAAGGAAATAAGCTTGTCATGTCAGGCAGACGAAGGCCGTATTGGCTTATTAGCGACCCAACCGATCCAGCTGTCACGACATAAGAAGCAACTTAATAAAAGGGGCATACTTTCTTGTTATCAAAAGCGACCCGTGGCATCAAGATAATAACACGGTTCAACCGTACCCAACCTTTCAACAACAATAGACGTTCAGAGCCTGGTTCAGCTCTCAGTGAATCAGAGGGTGATGGAACGAAAGAGTTCTCCCTCCGGCTAAAACTACATACGTAACGGTGTGTAAACACACTCAGCGACCAACCTTTCTAATAAAGAAGTCAGTGTCCTCTACTGTGTTTCTATTTGGGAATATAAGGTAATTTTTTAGTTTTAGGAAGGGGGAGCAGATGATGATGAAGATTCAAGCACATAAAGCAAGCAAAGAGCTTTATACCACCATGGCCATATCTTCTTTTGGATTGGATGGAATGTCATCCACCAAGAAAAACTGATGGAATTGTTGATGCTTGTGGGCTAATGTTTCTTCAGTAAGTTACTCTTCAAACTGCCATAGCTCATTGTTACCTCGCTCGCCCAGTCTTTCTTGAGCAGGAGACTATCTGCCTTGAGCTTATATAATCCAAGCTAACGATTTTAAAGCCATTTGGCTAACCTTCACTAGCAAACTATTCTTACTTTACACCCTATGAATATATGGTCCGAGACGAGGGCTAATCGAGGGCACTTCACTGCTTGTTTCAACTTACGAATTCACGTAGGCTAGGCACCCCTAACCGGGAATGGAAGTACAACACTTGAAAAAACTGGTAGCCGATTAGCCAACACTTCTTTATAGTTACTCTTTCTCTAGTCTTAGAACCCAGCCCTGGACTGGGCAACCTCCACTGGACCAATGGTACGCACAGAGAGCGGAAGACACAACAACTATTTCGTCGTAGTCTGGTCAACTACTCCCCAGCTATCGCCTCTACAATATGCACTTCTCACTGAACCGGGCTCCGAACGATGGTTTTCCGGTGGTGTGGTTTGGGATTGAAGCTTTTCCACATCATATTGGGATTGGGAAGCCCTTTATCAAGCGTACTACACCGCTAGCCTCTCCTTAATTGAAACCGTTCATAAAGGTGGTGCCTACAAGTTTGGCCTATCCACAGGAACAGGCAAATAAACAACCACAACTGGAACAAAACCACCAAAGGATTTTTCTCCCTTCTCTTATTATTATGCTTGGGCGAACTCCTTCGGTATGGAAGCGACCCATCAGGCCTTTCTTCTTTAGAAAATCTGCTTTGGTTGACGGCAAGGGCTCTTTCCTCAATCACGTAGACCACCAGTTGGAAATGTAACATACTCTTTGGGTCGGTAGCTCTCTCTCTCTCGGGAATGCCCCGAGTCCTACCGTTCAGACTCTGGTCTTGACTTGACCTTTGAGACAATGAAAGAAAAGTAAATCTGGCTATCATTGCTGGAATCAGTACATGAGAGTCGTGCCTTGGACAACCACTTATCTGTACGGATACAAGCGAGCTACTCTAACTAGAATTAGAATAACAATCCCTTCCAAATGGCTTCCCCTGTCGAATAAATGCCTAATTCCTGAGCTAAAGGAAAGCGGATTTGAGCATTTCATTTCTTTCTTTGACTTGCCATGGCCCATCCCGGCTTCCCGATCTAAACCTACCTGCTGAACCAGAACCTGCCTCGGTGGATCCGGGAGAAATTGACGACATAGTAAACATCTTCTCTAAAAAGGAACGGATAAGCATGGGGCTGCCTAAACGGCCATAACAATTCTCATTAGAGCAACAAAGAGGCCTAAAGTTGCGCGCTCGGGAGCATCTTTATCTGAAAGTAGAAATAGTAGAACTACTCCAATCTCGCTTTCCCAATGATAACTGGATTCAATGTGAATCTCTTAGAAGGGGTATTTTCATATCGCACTACCACGATAACGAATACACTCTAGAGGAACTCCAAGCGATCAAGAGGACGCTTACAGAAAAAGAAAACCCGCGGGAAAACTCTGTGATCAAGGAGCTTCGCAGAAGACTCCAGGGGTGGCACATTAACAATCATTAAGATTAAGATATCGTTTTTATTTTATACGAAAATAAAATAAGCATATACTATATGGATTAGAGCATTCCATCATGCTACCAGGTTCGATTCCTGTTGGATGCATATGTCTTGGGTTGGCGAGTGACTGGAATGATAAGGGTAGAAAAAACGTTATATTCGCACCTATTGAATCATAAAATAGAGGAGGGAGATACCCCTTCTAAGAATATGAAATAGCTCTTCGTACGAACGGGGATCGAAGCAAGAATCTACTTCTCTTACGATGTTTAATCAAGTTGTACGTTATTCGTCTTTTCTTAAGGCTCTTCTTTCCGTAGTTTTATTAGTATACCTTTGACCTTTTGCCCTTTCAAGCCTTTACTTTGATTCATTAGTAGGTTCATTAGTAGGAAGGTGGAAGAAGAGCTTCATCGCATCTCTCCTTCAATCCATTCTTATCGATAAAATACATTAATCTACCGGAGTGAAACAGGTGAATTAGACTATATTTATTATTGATTATTGAGTTGGCTATTCATCTAAGATTCGAGATGGCAGAGCAAGAGAAGGCCCATCATAAGAATGGTTAGAAACGCTAGCACCTACTCTATTTATTTGAGTCTTTGCCCCAAGGTTATAGACTTTTTTTTGGGGAAGTCGAGAGAGAACCATCTATCGCAGGGCCAATAATCGAATTTCGTGGCATCAGTAGATACAAATCAAGGATCCATCTTCCTTCCCTCGAGTAGAGGACTTTGAGTGCATAGCCTTTTTCTAACTAGTAAAACAGGCCAAATGAATCGAAGGTAGGAGCGGAAGTAGCTCAGCTGCAAGGGGAGGAGGCTGGAGTTTGTTTCTCGACGCGAGAGATGAGATCTAGTTTATACTTCTGCGCGCAGCGGAGCAGCTAGCTAATCAAGATGCCAAAAGAGAAGGGCACAACCGGAATTCGAAAGGGGTCCACTTGTCCATTTATTTATGTAGTTTGGGACATGCATTCCACAACCTTAGGTTCAATCATCAGATCTACTATAGATTTGACTTGGCTCTTTGTTGGAATAATGAAAGCAGTTGACAACTAGACCAGCAATATGTTTATGAGCGATTTCCAGACTTTAGGTACCGAGGAGAGGGATGAAAGCCTTGCTCCTTATATAAACGAGTCTAAATCAATTACTACCTCATGGAAGAAGAAGACCTAAGCTAAACAAGAAAGTTTGAGTCAACATCAAAGGTAGTTTACTACCTTATATATATATATAAGCAAGTAAACTACCTTAAAAGTAAGTTTCACAGAAGGGAGGTTAGCGAGATCCCTTATCTGAGGAAGCTCGACCATGAAAAGGAGTGGAAACCCTAGCAATAAGGATGACTCTCGAAAGCTTGGCCCGTATTACATTAGTGGGACTACGGCTGGCTCTTTCTCCTCAATCGGGGGGAATGCCATTCTTAACATCTTTCGCTACCTTTCTTTCACAGGTGGCAGAATTCTAGACCATATAACCTTGCCAACTAAAGCGGCCTACTCTATCGCAGTAAGGGCTTAAGCGATCGAAGTGACCTAACCTGGCTCCATCTAGAAGGGCCCTCGGTCATCTATTTCGTCTTTGGAACTCCTAAAAGAGTTTACGGGCCTAGCTCAACGAAAAGCAACTACCAGTCGGCTGCTCCTGAAATAGAAAGAACCAACCAACAAAACAAAGCTACCTGTCATCTCTGAACGACCGAACAAGGTTTCGGAAGGAGACATCTAAGAGAAACTATCCGTAAACAGCGGAATCCCCTGGCAAGCACTTCCCTCGGGCTGAGTCCCTGTCCTTCAACCAAAACCACCAGCTTCAGAAGAAGGGCAAGACTATTGTAAAAAAGGAACAAAACTCCTGCCTTCTTCTCTGCAAAACGATCAATATGGAATAGAGTCTCTCGAGAGACTCTACCCCCGTAGCAGAGTCATCGGCTTCATAAATGACAAATCATGCGCGACAAAGCCTTCTTACCGAGGAAGTCTCAGCACATCGTTACCTATACCTTTGTGTATACAGAATTACCAAGGGGTGAACAGAAGCATGAGTCACCTCTATCAACTCTTAATCTCTAAGCCCAGGGGCAGAAAAGAAGACCCCGCTGTGTTACAGAACGGCAAGAACAATAATCACCTCTCAAATTCAAGAAGCTTCTGTCATATATATCTGAGCACAAAAGTCTCATCAAACAGCGCACTGGCTTGGGGTGGTACATTGTCATGGATGCTATCTCCATGGCTTGCTTACTCTCCTATCATCAGCGCTCAAATCTTCTACGCGCAGGCATACCCTCCATACAAAGAAAGCCCCCACTTCCTCCCAATCCTAATCTCTCCCGTCAGCATAGCACACAAGCAGCAGAACCAAGAACTCCAAGAAAAAAAGCAAATCCAAGAGGAACTGGCACCTAACAGAGCGAGCCCGTGGAATTATCAATAGAAACCATCTGCATAAATCAATTCAGCCAACTCTGTAGTCAAAGCAAACATCGGCAAAAGAAGGAGGGTCAGAGGCAACTAATAGCAATAAACCTTTAGCTAGGAGCCTCTCGCCTCACCTCACTGCCGAACAGAAAGGACGCCTACGCCCCGAGGGCACTACTCGACTCAAATCCGCAGGGAGCAACTGTCTTCGCATGCACTCTCTCAAGTCTTGGCGGACACTCTAAGACATACAACCCAGTACGCTGTGACTACTCTGCCTTCTGACCCAAAGTACCTACTACCATCCCGAACTATCTATGCAATATCAGTGAGGTTTTTATTGATTCGCCTTCCTTCTCCCCTTAGTTCTGTCTATTACGCAGACCAACGAATATAACCAATACTGTAGAGATCAAATTCGCTAGCAGTGTGGATGATCCGCCTACAACTGTGAGACGTGCAAGTAGGGATAGACCAGATCATCGGCCGTAATATGAAACGGCGTGCTCTTTCTTTTTATGACAAGTGGCCGCCAATGGACGACAATAGGTGTCCAGTACGTGCTTCTAATGATTATTCCAGGCTCCAGTTAGGTCATTGGCCAGGTTAGTGATGAAAGGACTTTCTGTGTATTCATTATGCTATAGTGTATTTAGTCCCTTGCAAGCTTTGAATCAATCTAACTATCCTCGGGCAACCTTTGAGTAGACCACAGGCGGGTACTGTCGGATAGAAGCAATCTAGAACACAATCTTTCTCCTGTCGGATAGAAGCTTTTCAAAGGATTCAGGCACGACTCCAATTCTTATGGAAAGAACTATGACTTTTATTGAGTTACGAAACTACGACTTGCATTGATTCTTTCTTATGAAATAGAAGATCAGGGCTTATTCTCTCCTTGTTGTAGAAATGGAGTCTCGTACTCGCCCGTACTTGAGACTCTTTCTCCGCCCGTAACTCAGTCGAATTTACCTTCACTTCAGACTGAAAGAGAAGACTGATCAAAGTGAGTTTCAAACCAGTCACATGCACCATACAATCCATCACATCGGATCTGACATCAATCAATTTGGTCCTCATTTCCTTATATATAAGCAAGTAAACTCGCTTAAGAATATATAATAAAGAAGTTACTTGCTTACTTGTTAAGGGTTTCCGTTCTGATTCTTGAGGTGAATATATCTCCGCCGCCTTTCGAACTCTGCTTGCTTCAACTCACTTCACTTACAAAGCGCTTTCCCAATGATCCTGCCTCTACACTTCGCAGCAGAATGGAGTTGCCGAGCGGACGCCATATATTGGAGACAGCTCGCTCTCTCTTGCTCTCAGCTTCTGTCCCCAGTCAATTTTTGACTGAAGCTGTTCTGACTGCCTTCTATTTTTGGAACCCTTCCTCTGTCATCTCTGGTCTCTCTCTTTTTGAAAGAAGATTTTCGACCCTGCTTGACTATGAAGAGCTTCGAGTCTATCGGGAGAGGATGTGGTGGTAACTCCCGCAGCTTCGTCTAGAGCGGGGCGTCCTGCCGTGTAGGAAGACTCACCCTAGCCACTATAGCGACCCCACCCCCAACTCTAGCTGAGAAGCACCCTCCATCCACTTTCCCTTTTCCGTGTGCCCAAAAGCCTGCCCGCCCGGTTTATGAGCCCCTTTCCGATTCCGTCACCCAATCTCATGAGAAGCAAGCCCAGCGGGCCCTGCCTTAACCTGTCCCCAGACAGCCAGCCCTCACCAGGCTGCTGGCATTGCTAAATGCTCCGACACGAAGCAAGCTCTCCCGAATACGACAGATGCGGAAGTGGCTAAAAGAGTCGGAGGAAGAAAGTAGTTGGGCAACTGTATGCACGAGGGTACATTAGTATTCTGGGAATTGGCAACATTGACAGAAAAAAGAAGAAAAGACAGAAAAGGGGAAGGGGGTAGGAATCCACTTTTTTTAGTTACTAATACTAAAGTGAAAGTTTAAAGTAAGTAGTCGGCCTAACCTTCGGTTCCCGTAACTCAGTTTTTCTTTCTTACTTCTTATGTACTTTTTTACTTTTTTTAAAGTGTGGGGCAAAGGGCGCCCTCTACTTCTACTTTTAACTAAACGCGAACAGCCGGCATTGCAAGCAGATAGAGAGCCCCTGCCTGTTTGAGTCGTTGTGAGCCGAAAAGCGTACCAGCAGTCTGAGTCGGGAAAGGGCCGCTTGCTTAATTACCAATAAGAATTCAAAATGAAACTAATAACTAATAAACTAATACTAATAATAAGAAATATTGTATTGTATATATATTATTAATTCTATATTATTATTATTCGAAATAGAATATATAATATATATATATATATAATTATATATATATATATTATTATATATCTATTATCTATCTATAAACAAATAAGAAAATCCTTTTTTTTTTGCATTCCTGGGAAGCCTTTCCCTCGTAAGCGTGGAAGCCTTTCATCTAGCAGCTGAAATGTCAGTCTGACATTTCATGTTTCTTTTTTATTGTTTTTTCTTTCTTTGGTAAGCATGAAGTCTTTGTATGTGTGTAAGCAAGCCGCTCAGTAGACACCGTAAGTATAGTCTCCGCAGAATTCGTTGCTCGACATTGGAAAGAACATCTAATTATGGGTATTGGAGATCAAATTGGTGAAGCTTTGAAAGTGGATCATCTCACTCTTGGAAAGATGAGGGGTAAGTATGCACGTGTTTGTGTTAATATTGATCTCTCGAAACCCTTGGTGAAAGAGATTCGGAGTTGGGAACGGTAAGTATTGGAAACCCTTTCGATATGAAGCAGTGCCAATAATGTGTTTCTACTGTGGAAGGATCGGGCACAATGAAAAAAGTTGTCCTGAAAGAGTTAGTGAGAAGACAAATGAGGAATCGGAGGGTGATGCAAGCAATGTTGCTGCAATTGATCCAACCTTCACAAGAAGAGAAGGCAAGGCGCCTGTCCAAGGTGACATTCCTGCTCCATCACCAGAGGATGAATACGGGTCCTGGATTCTGGTGAAGCGTAGGCGAAGGTGATCGTAGATCAGGGAATGTGAGCAATAACAAATATCCATCTCAGAGTAACCAAAAGCAGAAGCCGAACCCTCGTGAAAACCGTGACCGGTCTGGTGTAGGCAAAAATTCTAGCTCCAATCAAAGTGGAAGGCGGCCCGAAAACAGAAACACGGGAAAGGGCAAAGCCAACAAACACGTGATCTTCTGTAACGAAAGCTAACGTGGATGTTCCACAGAGGTTCGAAGGTCACGATCATCGGAGCAATCAACGGAGTGTTTCCTAACAGGATAAATCCCTTATTCGAAGGTAATGTCTATTAGGTTTCTATTGGCGACACTTCAAAACTCATGAAGTTTCAAACCTTCAGCTTTCGATAAGTATATTGGGTACAATAAAAGAGGGTTCGGTTGACGTGCATAATAAGGCTACTGAAGAAAAGGCAACTGCTGAAGTGATTTCTCAATCAAAAGATAGAGTTCCTGAATTTTCGGAGATGGAGGTAGAGAATCCCCATGTTGAAAATAACCACGTTACCGCTGTAGATGGAAAAGAAGTCTCTGACCCCACCAGCTCCACGGGTGTTGCTGATACGGATATGCTGATTGTACCTCAATCCTCAGACTGATGGGGCCTATGAGTCGTCCTTAACAATGCATGTGGTCAATGAGAGGCATGAGGAGTCATCAACAGATATTATGATGGAAGGGACCCACACTAGTCTAGACTACGTGCATGGAGTTTCTGAAACCCCAATATCTTGAAAGTAAGTGACTAACTTGATGATTTCGAATGGGGGAAAAAGGACGGATAACCTCACATTGGTGAATGGAGATGTAGGCAGCGCTGACGGCAATCAATTTGTGCCTCGTCGAAGAAGCAAAGCTGAGAAAGCCAATCCCGTTGAAGAAAGAACAAAGACAAGGATTTACCTATAGGATAATCCTGTCTAGAATCATAGACTACTCGAAAGTCAACTCATCTCGGAGCATGGAAAGAAGGATCGATGGACAGAGTACTGGAGAGAAAGCCTATGGTCTCTATGCCTGCTGAAGTCAGCTATTCATTTCCAGGTATTCCGTGTCTGGTTTGATAGAACCAGGATGAAAGACCCAGAAAAGAGGCTCCTATCAAATACATAAATGGAGTTCCTCCAAATGCTGAGGTCTGATTGCCGGGTTGGTAATGAACTGATTCAAGCACTTTAGGATGAGTGCGGTATCGAGACACAAGCTTAGCATACTCCCATTCACCGGTCGGAGTTTAGAATCTTTAAAATGTCTTCTTAGACTATAGGTACCGTCCGGAGAATCAGAATGGTTTCAGGCGAAAAAAGACCACTTCAGGTCCTATATTTCAGTAGTCAAAGAAAGGGCGAGAGCAGGAACGAACCCACATACTCTCATCTCGTTGATTAGAAGGGCTTGTATCTTAAGCTTAATGGTCTCACCTGCTTGCGGTGTGCCATAAGGGGTCTCCCACTAGGGTAGGTACATGAAAGATGCTCTATCTGCAACTAGAAGGTATGAAAAAAGCTTGGAGATCTTTGTAACATAATAGATTTCTTAAGCTTTAGACACACATGCGAGCTTGCTCAACCTGGTAGATAGTGATCAGTTATTCCTCACTGAGCATTAGTCCATGTCTTCTGAAAATAGACAACTTATTATTCTAGCTGATCTGAGATCTACGTATTATTACTCTTTGGAAATAACCTAGCTTTTTAGTATATATTACAGGATTATTCACTGCAAGCATTACTATTCATTCCTGGCTCTGGGCCATCCTTGGGCATTACCCGCTGAGTGCTCTTCATACCTGAGATTTCAACCAAAAAAGCTCCTTAACAGGGTGCTATATCGCCTAAATGAAAAAGGAAGCAGCCCTTTCTATATGTGCAGGCTCGCGAGAAAGTCTTTGGTCATTAATGACCTTTTCCCCCGTTGGCCGAAAGGCTCTTATCTTCCATGGATTACTAATCCACCACTATCCATCCGAACTTTGACAATAGGAAGATAGCTCTCCCCCATCGCTCCCTCTAATAGATCCTAATGCTCCACAAGCATAAACATCAATACCACTGCGAGCTATTGTTTGAGTATAATCCTGGTATCTTTCTACAATCGTCTTTGTGGCTCCTGTTGCTGCTGCTGTTGGTTTTACCCTGTCGGGTAACGGGTCCTTGAATATTCTTAGGTTCCGATTGTCGATAAAAAAACCAGTTAAGTGATTTTTTCCTGGGTAAGGCAATAAGTTTTTCCAAGTCCAAACAGGCATTAGTAGCATGCCCGTGGTACCTGTGGAATCAACTGTATGCGTTTGGGTGAAAGTTCATGGGTTTAGTGTATTGAAAGAGAATAAGTAGCTTCAGTTACTGAACAGGGCAAGTATATCTAGGAAATCGAGATTGGGATCCCATTGATCCAGCGGAAGCAACGGATAGGGCATGGACAATAAAAGATCCTTTTCCATAGCCGGGGTCCGGAGGTTCCTCGTAACCGCAGAAGCTACGACATGGGCATAGCTAGGTGCTGGCTCAAGTACTGGTGAAAGTATCTTAACCAGTGGCTACATCTAGCTACCTGAATCAAACTCTTCCTTATTAAACTAGAATAGATACAGGAAGGAAGTTAAAGGTGAGTCATAAAGGTAAGGCTTTCTCTCTTATCCTGCCTAGGGGGTTGGCTTCCTCGCTCTAAATCAAGGGAAGAAAGAAGCTAGAAGTAAGGACTGTAAGAGTTATGATAGTTCCTTATTCCTACCCTGACTACTACAAGGATAGATCTAAAAGCAAGAACTCAAACGCCTATACTCCTCTTTGCTCTCTACTGAGATCAAACCTTTCGGCCTTGAGAAGGAGCCTTTCATGGCTTGAGATGCCTCATCAACATGTATGCAAAGTGTGGCCAAGCCCATGAGAGTCTCCTCATGCTCTCGAGTACCCATGCGAAGTGTTGGTTGGATCTTTAACATGCAAGTCCTTGAAGTTCTCGGTCTCTCTTACCGAATGACGATAATTGCAACAGTTTCAGACCTCGTGCCGCTGCTCCTCTTCTTTTGGCTTCCATGAGGTTTCATCCGTGGAGAACACAACTTTTCGTCTGCGCATTACTCCTAAAACCACTTTCTTTACCGAGGTTTTCCAAGCAACCTTGGGCTCGTTAAGGCTAATGCTCATGGCCCATCAGATGCAACGCGTTATTTCTTATGTCTTAGGTTTTCTTCTGTGTGTCATGACCGACCACCATCGATATTGCGATTTGCATCTTTTTGCCAGGTAGTGGTTGTTTGGAGTCCCGAGTCAGGCTAGGAACAGAGGATCTGTTTTTTAGATACGAATCTTAGTGTATGTAGTTAGCTCAGATTTCCTCCTCTTCGGCATGTCTTCTTTCATTCTCCATCGGTCCCTTCCATTGTTTCGATAAAGCCGTTGCTCGCTTTGTCCGAGAGTGAGCCGCCTCGTACGGCTCTTCGGACGCTTTCTTCTTTCTCGATTTCTTCTACGAGAGACAGGATATGGCCGTTGTTGTCTCTGATTCATTGCCTCTGTCCCTTCTCTGTCCTACGTCTATTTTCTGAATGTTCTTTCTTTTAGTTGGTGTTTGAGTGAGATTGGATGCTCGCATGGCTTCGGATGATCGCGTTAAGACAATCCTTCTTGATGTCTCTTTGTCTGATGGAAGGAATTGACGGGGGCCTGCACCGTATTTACTAGTCCTTCGGCGAGGCCTTGCTTGCCGGGGTTCCAAGTCATATAATAACTGTTGGTATGGTTGGTGGTTAGCTTGACTCTATGGGCTAGCGTGCCTCTGTTGGTTCGTTTGTAGATTTTGTCGGTTCGCAGGAGGCTGGCATTCTGGGTGATACTTCTGTTGGGAGCCTAGAGCGGAGTGAGAAAACCTTCTGTTTGCCTTCCTGTATTTTCTGGACAGAGTTTCTTCTTTCAGGGTCTATGATCGTACCTGGATGTGGTTAGCGAAGGAAGGAAGCTACTCACTATTGATCGACGAAGTGAGATTTTTTCTTTGGCTTTACCACTAACTGAAAGGTAAGACTCCTTAATTGAATGAATGACAATAATCTGTTGAGCATGGGTTTGGTGTTGCCCCGGTTGTGTAGTTGATGAGCTCCCGAACTAGTGAATTGAACGGAATGATTCCTCTCCCTTGGTTGCCATCACTGCCTGGAGAAGGCAAAACCTATACCTTTTGATTCGGGGATGTTAGAAAGTGAGAAATGAATTGCTGCAGTAGCAAGGGTTATTAGCACTTTAAGAAGGGAAAACAGGAGTTCGTGATTAACAGGGCTAACGGTTAAGAATGCCATCAAAGTCCTCTAGCTTTCAATCTCGTATAAAAGAGATAAGACAGAGGTTTTCCAAGGAGTTAGGAAGCCAAGATCTTTGATTCCATATCACGATCTAAAAGAGCAAATGTAGTTGCTGAGCTTTTCCGTAGTTCGAGTTATAGGGGATACTCCTCCCCTCAGGGGCTAACCTATCTTCTTAAGGTTCCTCTACATTCTTTTTCTTAGCGGTCTGAAAGAGGAGTGAGGTTGCTTGCTAGGGTTACTCACGTCTCAGAAGGAGGAAGTGGCAATCCGTCTTTTAGAATGTAGCTGTTGCTGGGCGAACCCATTACTAAAGGAAGAAGGCTTTCGGAGTTATTGTCCTTGGCTTAATAGCCTAATTACCCATATAATATAGGGGACTCCCCGGCAAGCGCAATCCTCATCTGCGGATTCTCGAAGAGGCATAGAGTCCTTCGTTCGAAGAGAGACTGGTGCCTTATCCTATAATACCTGGGTCTTGTTAAAGGCCAACCGCTCTTAGTTTGACCTTTCAAGGTGTAGTGAAGATCTTTGCCAGCGGTCCCGAGCGTAGCTAAGAAGGGCATCAGTCTCAATAGTTGCAGTCAGCGCTTTTGCCCCTATATAAAGAATATTAGGGTTTTTCCAGATAGAATTCCTACGACATAAACTGTCAAATCTAAAGTGTTGCGCCCCTCACTCAGTCTTAGACTTAGAAGACGCAAATTGAATTGGTGCAAGAGGTAGTCAGATAGGGTTGCTATTGCTCTTGGTAAGTTAGGGGTTTGGGAGTTGTTCCTTGTTCTTAATAGTAGGTTTTCATGCCAGTCCAATAAGATCAGGAAGAAGTGTGAATCGGCAGAGCTCCGAGTGTTCTAGTAGTAGTAGGGGCGCATCTAAATATGTTACTGCCAGTATGAGTACATCTTTGATTGCTGTTCTCCCCCTATTGGCGAGTGTTAGATATTTGATCCTACCGAAGCTACTTAGTTGTTGAGTTGCCAATGACCTGAGCTCTGGGTCGAAGCTGCTAGACTAGAGGATGTCCTCTATCTCATAAGAGGAAAAAAATAGGTCATAAAATCGTAGTGGCTCAATCCTTACTTTCGGCCTTCCCGGTTGAAGGGCAAAGACAAGTTTCTTTCACCGCGATTACTGGATTTCCCGGTTCTACATAAGCCTAGTATAATAATTTATGGTCAAACCCCAATCCCAGAATAAGCATCGTGACTTGATGCCTTTATTGACCGGCTTGGGAAAAGACCTTCCTCACTCAAGGTCTTCCTAATGTGAGAAGGTGGAAATGGAATTGATGTGGTGGATATAAGCCAATTGAAGCAACCGTTGCTGTTTAGAGATAATCTAATTGAATCAGATTTTCTTCACAAGGAAGTTGTGGAAGGATGGGAATTTACGAATGTTAGTAGAGTACCCATGGAAAAAGATTCCCAAAGGCCCCTAAAGAGAGAGATGAGTGCGTTCAAGCGGCTAAAGCCCATCTCCCGGGTTGAGGAGGAAGGCGAAGGGGCATCCGAGACAGTTTGAACCTAATTGAATTGAACCGCTAGAGACTTTCTTAGGCGAGTAGCACTCGCAGATAAGAAGGCTTGAGTATTGTCAATTATCACTACTCTAAGTCATTTCTATAGTTAAGTGCTTTGGTGTCGCCCTTGCTTAATTAAAGGCTTTTCGCCCGAAGATACGTGTTTGGACTATTCGTATCTACCAGAGTGGATTAGCTGTGATAGTAAGACGTTGTAAAGAGAAAAAGAGGTCCATGTCAGACTTCTTTTCTTTTCTTTCTCCGGATTCTGATCTCTCCTCACTGGATGAGCGAATGATGGCAACAGAGGTAGAAGTGGTTTATTATCCAATAGCAAGTATAGCTCATCTCTTCACTCATTCTTGATGCCAACTCTCAGTCCCGGCTGGTAAGCCAGCTCAACACTATAGATATCCCTTGGCTGCTCCAACAACAACATATGGATGATCCGATCCGATGGCGGCTCTGGTCTTCCCTCTCGATATCCGGTTCCCAATAACACGAGAAGTTATAAGTAGGATGGAAGCTGCTCTGTGAACAACCCTAGTTGCTGGTCCTGCTCTTGCTGCTGTCTAAACTGCCACTTCTGCTCCAATAAATAAGCTCCAGCTTCCGTCCCATTCATCACTGCTTTCTGTTAAAAAGAAAAGAGCTCCCCTTCTTTGCATGTATCCTACCCTGGGACCTGGAATCGAACAACGAAGTCACTTTACCAGTTGCTCGGTGCTATCCCCCTTCCCTTGTTGAGTGCTCAGCTACAGTAAAAGTACAAGAAGCGGCTCCTTAGGGCAAGCCCTTGGGTACGTCTGAAACGGTAGATTTGTTTACGGCTCCTCGTGAGAGACACGATCTCTTGGTTCGTCGACGTCTGGGGTCGAAAGCCTCTGTGAAATATTCCCTTATCTCTGTAGTTCTTTTTTCGGCGAATCCTTCATCTGACGCCTCATTTGGTATAGAAAAGAAAGTCCCCTCAGGACTGGGGTAGTTTCTTTTTGGCTCGCATACCTATCTATGCTCAGCACTAACTTGACTTTATGATCAGAAACTTTATAGCTAATGGGACTGGGCATGATTATCTTTTTTTCTAAAAAATATCTCAACCTCCCTTTTGTGCGACCCTTGCCTCTAGCTCAGAGCGTTAAAGCGGCACTTCTTTATCTTCGTATTTTGAATCTACTTCCAAATCTTCGGCTTGAAAAGCCTTGTTCCAAAATCTCGGATCAATGCTATCTTCTGTTAGAAATGCATAGGGTCCCCATACTTAAACAGTGCAAATTAACCTCGATGAAACTTCCTCCTATGCCTTATCGGGCGAACCCGTGGGTTATGTTTTGGTGTCAACTTCAAAAAATGCTTATGATGGCTTGTTTTCCATCAATTGCTGTTTTTCTGGGTGTAGACGGGGCCGAGGACATGGAATCGTAAATGGACCCTTAGAGTGCTTGACCCGTGACCTGTCTTGTTGTTCCCTGGGCAAACAGACACTCGAAGTTTTCCCAGAAATCGGTCAATTCAGCCCTGTTAGTGCTCTATTCAACCGGCTTTCTTTAGTCGTCCAGGTCTGATCACTTCACATCAACTCAGCAGAAAGCTAGATTATCAACTTCGGAGTGGCAAGCAGCTTCAGAGTGGCAAGTATCGTAAAGAAGAACCCCATGGCATAATAATCAGGCATTAGAGTCGGCTCTCAGCCGGTCTCTTTGGTTGGTGTCTTGTCCTTCACACGATGAGTCAGTGTCTCCCAACGCAGCGACAGAAGCGTAACGAGTGGTCCTCTGAACTAAATAGATATACGATGTCTGCTAACCTTCCAGTTATAGGCATACCTATTGCCTGATCAGGTGCATTTCACGCTTCTACGATTGAGTACGAAACTGATTCACCTGATCGTGTTTCGAATTACGCCCTTCAAGGCACTCATCACTCTTCGAGCACGGCCATATTGACTTGTTTCGGAAATAGCAGCATCGGCTTGAGAATTCTCTTATTTCTTTCCCGGACCAACCGAAAACAAGATCCCCTCATCTGCTTCATCTGTGTCGGCTTCAAAAGACTCAATATCGTCAGCTTAGGCGGACTTTTCTTATCTAGCAGTTCCAGAGTCTCTGCCCTAATAGTTAGTTTGGGCCTATGTTGAAAAGTCAGGACCAGTGACATATACTGTCTTTCTTTCAGCAGCGGATCTTCCTCTTAGAAAATAGGGAAGAGCCTTAGGTTTACCCGGAAGTGGGAAAGGGGACAGGCGGATTAACCCTTTAAAACAGGGATGCTGCCTATGCCTATAAGGATAAGGGGCTTCCCCCTATGAGGGTGTGGGCACACTAATACCTAAAGCTGCGGATGGATTCCTATTCATACTTGGGGTTCACATCAGGCGTAGATGTAGATACTCAAACCACCTGAATCTCTCATTACGGACTGGACGATTGAATCCTTCCCTTAGACAAGAAAGATCTATCTACAGAGCTTTCTTCGTCTGCTTGAACCCGCTTTGCTGAAACTTCTTATTGGGGGACGAGATTACTACAAGCTTTCGCATGTGACTAATAAACTAATGACCACAGCTCCTGCAACAACGAAAGATCTCGATTACAGGACCGAGAAGCTATGACTGGAGGGTTAGGGGAATCACTAAACCTTATTGTTCACAGGTTTCATTCTATTTATTCTCGGTCTATTTATTCTCGGTTAGACATTGAGTTCGAGGTTCGATTCCGTAACATTTGGAGTCGACCTACACAGGAAGGGAATGGAAATTCTTCTTAGGGACAATGAATCATAAGTCAAGGTGGTCCGTGGGTCCGCATTAAGGAGCACACTCTCCTTTTGACTATGAGACTTCGTTTTCACATAGATTGGATCTTTAGTACCAGACCTTGAGAAAGTGAACCGATTGAGTTGTCTTTTCCTCACATCAAATATCTCAACTATTTACTTGTACTAAAGAGATTAGTCTTCTTCGCCTATGAATTCGCGTAGAAGAGAGAATTGGAGCCCCTTCCCTTCCAAAATGGAACACTCTCTCGCCCGTGGCCTTGAGAGAGATCTTATCCTTACTTCATGGTGAGAGGCCCGCCTTCTGCTTGATAGAAAAGAAAGAGAATATTGTTAGGTTAGTATGACTTCTGCAGAATATCTCTCCTGTCTTCCTTCTAGCTTCTCCTTTGGTTAGTAGAAGTCCCTTCTTTAGCAGAGCTTCTCTTCTAGTCTTTGTCTGTTGGAACGACTTTCACTACTGAAATGAAACAGCTTGGTCAAAGTCAAAGTAGACTGCTTAATTCCAAACTTCAAACTTACTAGATATTGAAACTTGACTGGTATAACAACTTGAGCATTGAATTTCCCCGTAGAGGGCGAAGAAGGCTTGACCTTAATGTAATGATCCGACGGTGCGTGCGGACCACAGCTCTCCCTTTAACTCTATATCAGAGTAAGCAATCTTTTCGAATCCTATCTTTCTAGCCTATGCCTCTCCCCTTCTTCTACCCTGAGACGAAAGCATTGGGACTCCTACTTGCTAGCCCGGGATTTCGAAATCGAAATAAGCTATTTGGACTGTAAGACAAAAGAACGACTGCTACATCTATAAGAGTCGACCTTCTTTCTACTTGACTGGATGAGTCAAGGTCAAAGGATATGGTTGAAGCATGCTTCCCATAAGAGGCAAATATGATCAATAGAAAGAGTGAGACCCGCTAGAAAGCAATGTTTTAGATGGTAAACAAACAAATAAGAAGGTCTTTCTTCCAACGCTCGCCCAGCGAGAAAGGCCCTGACCCTGCCAACCAAGTCAAAATCAAAAAGAAAGAAGAGAACGAATGGTAGTTTACTTGCTTATATATTCTATAAGGTATATAGTGTGTAGTGAGGTTGATTATCTTATCTAGGTAAGTAAAGACTGCCTACCTATAAAGAGACCTCGCTGCACACTTTCTATATCTGCATTTTCTTCATTCTATATCTGCTCATTCCAGATCCATCTCACCATTCATTCCACTTACTTACTAGACTCCATTTTCTTCACATTCACCATCTAGACTCTATTTTGGCTGAAAGTTGACTTCTGTTTCTGCCCTTACTAGACTCTATTTTCTTCTCAGTTACCAGACCGAGCTTTGTTTTCATCATGCCTCGGGCCAGAAGAGAGAGAAAAAATGGCATCTACGAGCGAATAACGGTAGACATCAATCTCTTCTACCATAAACCACATCACAGTGCGGATGAGAGCAATATAAAAAAAAACCCATTCTTTCCAATCCAATGATGCAAAAAAAGAAATTGATTCAAAAGATTGAGGAGATTGAATGCATACCTTATTGACTCGGAATGTTGTTGAATGGTTCCCTTATACCCTCTTCAACAACCCGGGGAGATAAGATAAATGAAGGTATCTATCAATCTATTTCCTTCCCTTATTGACTCGGAATAGACCTGAGGGAAGATAAGAGAGAATAAAAGGTATCAATTATGTGATTGCACGATATTATATCGTAATGAATGAGAAGTAGGAAGCTCAGCTCGGCTCGCTAAGTAAGGTCATCGGGGATAAAGTAAGGATATGGGCAATTCAAACCCAGAACCTTTTTCAAGAAAGTAAAAAAGCCCAATTGGAGTCTTAAGGTAAAGGTAAGCTCCTCCTGTTGAAAGCCCATCTAATCGAGTTGTAGTGCTAACTCCTGTTTCTAAAGAATTGAAAGAAAGAGTTGTATTTTCATCTCCTGGAGTTGCATAGCCAGTTGTTTTACTTTCTAATAAGCTAACAAGCTAACGATCTTACAGGCCCAATATACTTTGCTTGGTAGAACTATTGGGCTTTGGCTCTTTATCTTTAAGTGATGACAAGGATGCTGGGTCAACTTGTTGACTCGAATGCTGGTGAGTCAACTGGTTCTGGTTCAAATGCATCTGGCTAACTAGCCACCTTTCCTGCTGCTCCTGTTACCACCTCTGCTTATACTGTTATTGATAGTACTGGTTCCAGATCAACAGATTCAACTGCAATTGCTGCTGACTTTGTCTTTGCCTCTGTTGCTGGCTCTCTATCTCGCTTTCGAACGGCTACTAGCTTTGAACTTCATTTTGATCTTCTAGGGCTGGATCCCGATCTCGATCAACAGGCTCTGTACTCTGTTTGGACCATAAGACTTGCTTCACTGACTTACCGACAAGCCCTATGATAGGGGACTCAGGTCAAGGAGATCAGATAGACGAAAAGTACTTTCCCTCGTATGGAGAACAAATCCTATCTCTTATCTCTCTAGTTCCGGAACTCTTGGTAAGCTAAGTTTCCTTTCTTTTACGCCTTATTAGTTATGAAAGCGGAACCTAACCAACTTGATCGATTCAGTGCTTGGATTAGGTCCGGGTAGAGAACAGGTAAGGGCGGTAGGCTTTGAACTTTAGCCGTTGTTATTCAAATTCAAGGCGTTACTCGTTTCATTTTTGATCCCCTCTTTCTTTCTAGTTAGGGAGGCCATAGATGAAAGCCTCTTCAGTAAACTCTTTCCGCTTCCGCTTCTGAATCTGGATAGCGGCTTTGGGTGGAAAAGAGAGTGTTTCAGTTACGGTTTAGGGCTAGTGAGTTACTATACGTTCGTGAAGGCAGACAGGCGCTCGTAGACAGAAAACCGTTTTCGCAGAGCGACTTAGAGAAAACTGTTTCGAAAAGCGATGCGTACAGTTCCGGGGGTTGTAGAACAACTACTTCTTTGCCGTTCTTTTTCCGTCAGCCAGTATCGAGACTCTAAGACTCCTTGCGCTTAGCCCCCCGCAGGTGCTTTGATAGAGAGTCACTTTCGGGTTGTAGGGCGCAAGGGGATCTTGAATCAATTCCCTCTTTGCCAGTAGCTAGTTTAGATATGGCAAGCGGTTAAAGTCAAGTGCCAGTTAAAGAACCAATTGTTGGCAAGAGTCACAAATATGAAGTAAACGACTTGGTCTCTTCTTTCTTCCTCTTACTACTCCTTGCCTCTTCTGGAAAGTGACTTTGACCCAATAGAGTATCTTTCCGTATAGGGGAAGGAAACGCTCTCGCAGTAGTTGTTCTGTAAGGGCTTTCATTAGCGTGAGAAGGGGTATTTTATACAGGGCAACTATAGGGCTTATAGAGAATGAGAGGGGCTCACTTGACAGAGTGCCGAGCATTGTTCGTCGTGCTAGTTCTGTCTTTTGGGCTGATCAGAGAGTTCGTTCCTCTAAGCCCGGGTGCAGGGTAGATCAACAAGCTTAATATCCTTGGTGTACTAGATGAACACTTACCGAGTGGAGGGAGATGGCAAGTTGCGGTACCCGTACGGGCGAGTGGGCCTTTCTTTTCTCGGAGAACATAATCCATCTCGAGTTTAGGGAAAGCGGTAGGCTTAGACATTCTCGATGGAACATCCTTACAAAAATGGTTTCAAGTTCTTTCCCTTTTCATCCCGGAAGCAACTTCAGCGCAGGGATCTTACCCGGCAGCTATTTCATTTGCTGATCCCGTCAAAACATTCTCAGTGCTTTCTCGCTGAGCAGAAGATATTACACAGCATTCTGTCTCCCGATGAAGGTCTATCGACTACTTATAACAAGCAAGAAAGAAGCATCTTATTTTCGGAACATTCAGTAACGAGTTTAGCTTACTCTGATATGGCAAATTCCCCACTTCCCTGTGGATCGGCTTTCTTCTCGTATATGCTATATTTACTCCGCTTCGCTCGCTTCTTTGGCTCAGCACTCCGTAAAGGTGCATTCTCTTTCTCTTTTTTCACTACCCCCCGGGTAACACTCGTTTATCATAAACTCTCAGAACTAGGGCTTCCCCTAGCAGCATTCTATCTTATGCATTCTAAGATGCAGCTCATCACTGGCACTGCATAATCCATTTCTGATAGCTTGAGCTCGAAGAGAACAAAACCTTTACCGATGACCTACTCCGGCTATGGAACCATTCCTCTCGCTTTCGCTCTCCACTTCACTTTCTTTCTTACTCCTTGGAATGGAAAGCTACTCTTTGCTATCCTGTTCGTTTTCCACGGAACTAGCAGCTTAACTCCGGATTTCTTGGTAAAATCTCTCTTACTTAGAATGCACATCAGCTGGATGCTAGTTTGCTTACTCTTTTGTGCTGGTAATTCCTAAAAAGGACATCCAATCGCTCATTTCGTTCTTAACCGCTTCCCGCCTGTCTCTTTTCTTTTTTCTAATGTCCCCGGCATCATCCCATAGCTATTCCTGACCTTCAACCTTCTTACCGGTCCCTCACGCCCAGTTCAGAAAAAGAAAAACTACTGGAGATCGCCCCCAAAATCGACTTTGAATGTTAAGCATGCACAAAGTACCCACCAATGATCAGCTGATCAGCCAACGAGTAAGCAATAGGAGACGATCCCTATCTTCCCAGCTCAGAAAGAAGATCAGCTTCGTATAGATTCTATATAGATTCCTGAGCTTGGTAGGATATTATATCTACTAGGTTCCTTTCTCGCTTCCTCTCCCAGCTTCTGAAGAATAAATCATCACAATATTCAACCCTAAAATTCCCAGTTTTGATTGATGAGGTTGATCTGCCAGTTTAAGCATCAATAGTGACCGTTGGAAGCAGCACCGGTTGATTGAGTTGGCCGAGCAGTAGAGAAAACAGAGGCTCAGTAGGCATCATAGGCATCGTAGACAGGGGCGGGAGAACAAGCATAGCTAGGAGCTACCCTACCCCGTAGTGAAGAATAAGTTAGAAAGCCATTGCCCTTTTCAGCTTTCCTTTGTCCGGTTACAGATCCTCTAGTTGCAGGGGCGGAGGTGGAAGGCAGTTTCAGTTGATTCACCAGCATAAACGTGAAGATAAGTAGAAGTGGCCCAGCTTTCTTCGGAACCCGTTGATCGAGTAGTTTATCCGGTTCCATTTGATCCATCAGTGGTTGATCCTCTAGGTGAAAGACCTAAAGGCATAGGCTGAGGCTACGGACACAGAGACAGAGGCAGCATCCTCACTAGCACCATCATTTTGCATCAAAAAGCCAGCACATTAAGCTAATGGCCGTAGCATAGCTTGTTCCAGCACAGATAGGTTAGGTAAAGAGCGCCCTCAGGCAATTAGAGTAGGTAACCACCACCAGTTATTAGGGTCTTAGGTACCTGCATAGGCAAAAGTCAAGGTAGCAGAGCCTATTTCACTCGCAGATAGTGGTGGCATAGAGATTACCTATGAACTGACTCAATACACTATAGCATAATGAAGGCGCAGGAAGTCCTTTCATCACTAACCTGGCCAATGACCGAACTGGAGCCTGGAATAATCATTAGAAGCACGTACCGGACACCTATTGTCGTCCACTGGCGGCCACTTGTCATAAAAAGAAAGAGCACGCCGTTTCATATTACGGCCGATGATCTGGTCTATCCCTACTAGCACGTCTCACAGCTGTAGGCGGATCATCCACACTGCTAGCGACTTTGATCTCTACAGTATTGGTTATAGTCGTTGGTCCGCGTAATAGACAGAACTAAGGGGAGAAGGAAGGCGAATCAATAAAAACCTCACTGATATTGTCCACTAGGGATAAGAATCTGCTATGAGAAATGGCGCACTAGAGACCATATCCCAACAAAGACGCGTGGCGGAAACCAGACCAAGACCTGACGGCTCGATCGAGAACCATGAGAAGAAGAAGCGTGGCGGGCGCCACATAAAGCTATTGAAAGAGAGGGGCGTCGGAGCAGAAACAAGAATAAGGTTTCAAACAGGAACAACAAGAAAAAAACTTGAATGACGGATTTTTACGTCACCCTGAAGCATGTTACAAGTAGTCGTCTCGTCTCATCGTAGGCAAGGCCTCCTTCGGTGGTCCCATATAATGGAGTAAGCACCCTTCGAGAAGGAAAAGCTAGCCATCCATAGGGGTCATCATCATGCCCGTCTCTCTTCCCCATCCATCTCATGCCTTTCCCTCTCTGTGTGGGAGAGTGTGAAATAGGTTCGCTAGTAGATATCTGATAATAGGAGCATCTCGGGATAGCCTCCATTGAGATTCTATTGCCAGTTCCGTGTAGAAAAAGATAGAGGTTAAGGCATCTCAATCAAGTAATAGTCATAAAAGAGGTTAGATCTAAGCAAGGAAAAGCGATCTAGGAACAAACTACCAAAGAAGAAGAAGAGCCTGCTTGGCGTAAGTGAACAAGCGAGTGAGTGACAGAGCGCAGAGAGAGGAGGGGATCCGAGTGTGCTTGTAGCGAATTCTTTAATCTGTAACCCAGCACCACGTAGGCTTACTCGACTAAGAATTCAAGCGACGTAGGTAGCTAGTAGTTAAAGGTGGGGGTTCGGGCTTCCCGTATTGAGGTCATCGATCGACAGGGTGCTACTCCGGGCTTAGAGCCCCTTTCGTAATCCTCCATTTGTGAAGGCATCAAGGGCCCTCTATGTTTGTTAGTTTGCCTGCCCTGGGTTGGTTTGGCCTAGGATCCCTGGAGCGAGGTAGCTAGGACGAGAGGTACCTCATTAATGTACCTACTCTAGCGGGATTGAGTGAACATACTCCAAGGCTGCGTCACCAGCAGCGCGAAGGTCAAGCGAGATCTCTGCAGTTTTATCTGCTCTTTCCTTCGTATCCGCCTAGCTTCAGCTATCCGAGTAGCGTCTTATTTCGTTACACAACTATTTGTCTAAGAGACCGCTTTTCCTACCTCCGTACACTCTTAACTCTTAAAGGCATCTTGCTTGCCCGTCCCTCCATTCCAAAGGACTGGGATAAGGGCTTACCTCTGTAATATGAACTGCTAGTTGGTATTGAGTAGCTGGGCATTTAGTTATTTCCTATGCGCCTATTAGGAAGCTCTGGAGCGTGACCAGCAGCCTGAAGTACCCCCGCTCTCTCTGCCCTTTCATGCGCAGTTTCCTTCCTCTCTCTCTAGGGATCGCTATCCAGGGTCGCTGGGCTAGTTCCCAAACATACTCTTTAGTTAGAGAATCTCTTGTGCACCAAAATCTTTGTAAAAAACTAGCACTCTTCATCATACGATTCTTTCCTATGATTATATTACCACGTGGAAAACCGTCTACTCTCATTGAGTTAACCCCGCTCACTACGAGATTGAGAGGTTACCCCACGAACTGAGCTCCTTCTCGCTTTTCTTGGCTTGCCGATCCTGTCATATAGGAAGTTCTTCCGTCTTGCCTGGTTGACCAGGCTACCCCTTCACTGATTCAATCTTTATAGCCTCAATCGAAACATCAATTCTATGACAAGTTTCCTCTATCCAAATCCTTCGTTTGAAGCATCTAATGCAATCATAAAAGACTTCAATAAAAGGGCCTAAAGCAGCAAGAACCCTCCATTCATCCGCAGCAGATCGTGCTCAAGCTAAAGAGGCTCACTTTCTAGTAAATGAATGCGCGAGCACGGACGCAAAAGCAAAAGCTAATAACAGAGGCTTTCTCCTCCCCTTCGCCTTCCTCTGAGCTTGAATCAGACCCCAAAAAATGCTGCAACCTTCGGCCTAGATATTTTAGAACCTTCAGAACTCGAACCAGACCGAACTCGACAAAGTGAGTTCTCTTCCCCGATCCGGTTGATTGCCTTGCTTGTCTAGTGTCACAGTTGTTGATTCGCAATCGGTTGAATCAAAAGAAGGCTCCTTTTTCTTTTTGTCTCACACCAGCAGTTGAGATCGAAAAATCATAAGTCACGATCTAACATCGAATGAACTACTTTGTTAGCGCCATCTCTCCTCAGAAAGCTCTAAACTGGTGACAAGATTGACTTTCTTTTCTTTGGCAGGATGGGGTTGATGTTCAGTGGCTCCAATCCCGAATGGGTGTAGAATGGAACAAGCTCGCATGCTCTAGCTGTAGCTCGGTTGAGGCGGAGGTCCCTCCCCAAGAGTTGTAGACCGGGCACATACGGGGTGCCCGCCTACGAGCAACTTATCTTGCATTCTAGTGAGTTCCGTTCACTTCCCATTTGCCTGGATTTAGCGAGCAGTTGGTTGATCACAGCTTCCTATCCGACTGCTAGTGAAGTCGATAGTTCTCGTTAGTAGGGGGGGCCCGTAAAGCTCATTTCGATGTTGCAGGGTAGGTCTCCGTCCCCGCCTCAAACTTGATGAGACAGATCGAGTAGGCAGATAGGTTGCTATGATCATTCCTTCGATCGTGTCTGACGTTCGGGTACGAGAAGCGAGGGGGGACTTATAGCTTAAGAATCTGGGTAGCCGTCCAGGTCAAAGATGACTGCTACTCAACATCACTCCCAAACTTCGCATTGGGGAGATAAAGTTGCTTTGTCAATGCGAATTTCCCTTCATAAATAGCATTTTCTGTTTCACCTTGATTATGAGACCTCAAAATGGACTGTTTTTCCTGCTTTTTCTTACTCCCAACTGACAACAGGAAGAGGGGAACTCACAGAAGAAAGAGTTGCCTGCTCCCCCGACACTCCCTAGGACTTTGGGGTTGCTTTGTTTGTGGCAAGGGAAGTCATCTTCATTAGACAGAGCAGGAGACAACAAGAGAGCTGCTTCCACCTGTTGATAGGATGAACTTCACTAGGTTACTCTTTGAACTCTTAATTAAAGCACTGGAAGGAAGAGTTTTCGTTCCCGCTAACTGAGTAGAAGAAGGTTAGATTGCCTTACCACCAGTAGTTGAAAGACAGCGTTTCAGGTCCATAGTTGTATTCAGTAAGTTGGGTAGCTCAATTCCAATCTTTCAGCCTAGGACTTATTCTTACTGGAAAAGCGATGCCAGGAGTCGTGCTAGCTGGAGACTGAGACTTAGCTTGAGACTGAACTTGAGCTAGAAGCCGAACCGCTTACCAACAGTTCTTTTTTCCCGCTTTCTAACCGCAAGAGGAAAGGAAGAGGTTTAGGGAGAGGGAAGGGGACCGAGAAGCAGGGATCGGACATTCAGTTCAAGGTGGAGAACCTATAGTTACGTTCAACACAGCAAACTACTTGTCTTTGGGGTTACCCTTCTGTCATTAAAACAGATTCAGATATGATTGGAGTCACTTGACAGGGGCATCTCTATTGGATCCCCGGGTTGGCACTAAAGAAGGAGGGTTCCACTCATGAATATCTTTTCTTTTCTATGGTTGCTGCGGGCTCACGCGAGGAGGAAGAAGATGTAGTATGTTCCTGATCGACCACAAACAAAGGCAGCTTATTAAGAAGCGATAACATCTGGAGATAGGCCATTTAAATAGACCGATTCCAATAGCGAGCGGTTAATCCCGCAAACTACCGGGAAGCCGACTACATAGGTAGGGGGCGTGCTGACATGCTTGACTTTCTCAATGTTGGAGGTCCGCTAGCAGCTTGAGCCATAAAGACTTCTTCATTCAACGGATTTCATTCATTCATTCACCTCTAAGTCAGGTCGATCCAAAGCCATTGCTTGAAGTGATTTCCTTTAGAATAATCTAAGCAAGTAAACTACCTTCGAAATGATTTTGATAGAAACATTACATAAACTTTTTAGTCGAAATTGAGATCCAATCTCAGGGTTTGAAACCTTAGGTATCAAAGTAATAAGGGTGTGGTTCATTCCTTCAGGCATAACCCCCGTAGCAAAACAAAAGCTTCTTGAAAAAAAATAAACAACATTCTGTCAAACCGTGTGCCAAGACTTCTGATAAAAGACTGCTTGCAATCCATCGGGCCCTAGGGCTTTGTAAGGAGCCATTCCA
Organism: Dipteronia dyeriana; assembly: GCA_032871835.1. Taxonomy (NCBI): domain Eukaryota; kingdom Viridiplantae; phylum Streptophyta; class Magnoliopsida; order Sapindales; family Sapindaceae; genus Dipteronia; species Dipteronia dyeriana. The sequence goes on from CM065299.1 coordinate 84,897,774, forward strand.
TCCACTGCCTGTTTCACCTCAGGACTCAGAATGGGGGCACTAAGAGAGTGAAACTCTTTATCCGTCAAAGCTGGAAAATAAGAAATGATCGGACGGGACTCTACTGGAACTTCTGAGTACAATTGTTGGAAGTGACTAATAGCCATCTGCTTAAGGTGATACGGATCCATATGATTCATCCTTCGGCATACAACTCTCCGTTGTACTGTGCTTTCCAAGTGTGCTTGTTCTCCCCTTCTTCCTTACCATGGGACCTCTTTTTCTATTATTGCTTTATGTCATATCCATAATAGCGGGTTATCTAATAGAATCCTAATCTAATAGCAGATATACCGCTCCCGGTAAAAACGCAGTAGTGCAGTTAAGGTTTTACATCAGCCTTCTTGCTTACCCTCTCCTATTCTCTACTATGAGTTAGACAACCTAAATCCCGTATCCTCGGTTTCGTAAGATCGGTTGTATCTTACTCCCCTGGGGGTGTGATAAGCTGAGATGGATCAAAGCTGCTGCTAGGGAGACCGATACAGCTTGACCGATTGAGAGACTTTCCAGTTGACAGAGGAGCCAAGGGATAGGGGAAAAAAGACAGATGGCGCACAGATTGACTTATTGCTGCCTATCGACCTCAGCTCCACCTGGCCCTAGTCATTCCTTTTCTCCTTGGACTGACCTCTTCGGATGATGCCTAAGGCGTGCAACCCGAAGAAGCCCAGCCGTGCAACCTTTGAGAAGAAGTTCCGATCTATGCGGGATTTAGAAAGTGGGGATTTCAGTCTATCTCTCCTCTAGCTATTCATACCTCCTCTAGCTTTATAGCCGCTGTGCTGGCGCGGGAGAGCCTAGGATGGAATGGTTAGACGTTCAGTTCGCTACGCATTCATTTCTTCTATACCAAGCTCTCGGTGACTGTTTCAAACCATATAACGCCTTCTTCAGCTTGCATACCTTTTCCAGCAGCTAGCGGAGGAGCACACTTTTCTTACTAAAAGGGAACACGAGAAAGAGGTATACCAACCAATTGTATTGATTTCGTTTCGGAACCGGACATTGCAAAAGCAAGACTAGCACTTACAGATTAGGGAAGGGGGAGTGAGGTAGTTCTTGTCTATTCGGGTGGGAATAAGAAGCTCGTTTCACTCAATCGATGGCTGGAGGCACCAGGGAGATTGCTTGCTGAGCAGCTGTCGGCGTAGTAGTTTTATAGGTCTAGTCTTCCACCGTCAGCATCCTTTTTCTTTCTAAAAAAATATTCTTTTTGTTTTTCAGTACTGGTTGGAAGGTCAGCCCTTTCCGAAGATAAGTAATTTAGGGCTGGGAACTACCCGGCTGCCCTGGACTCTATTCCACCCGGGCCTGAAAGGCGAAAGCCCCTGGAAAGCCGATAGCACATCAGAGAGATAGACAGAAACGAACGGAACCTAGCTAGTCTTCGGCTAGTCCACTTGTAGGGAACCTATTCGCAGGAGAGAAAGACTGGCACGATGCCAGGTGAAGCTAGCAAGGCGGAGGTCGGTGATGGGTCCCAAAGAATGGTTTCATCAAAGCACACTCCCATTCCAAGCCCGACTCGAGAGGGAGAGCTTGAACAGGACATAGGGCCCAGGATCGAAGAAGCAACGGTACACTTCGCACGAACCCCTGAACTAGACTCTGTTCCTTCTATATTCAATCAGAATCTTGCTGCATGAATGCACTGTCAGACCAGGAATGCAATCAAGCGCTTTCTACTAAGTAAATGAGTGATAGTGAGAGAGAATGCGGTTACTGCTACGGTGACAGATGTAGGAATGCTTGCTGCCAAGATCTCAGTATCTTTGTGTTGTGAGCGAGAAGACCATCAATGGAATAGCAGCACAGCAATAATGGGAGGTTCCATAGTCCAGACCTTCCATAGGCCAGCAACCAATGGCTACAGCGCAAACAATACATGATAACAAGGCATAACACAATAAGGTTAGTCCCTCTCAAGATATCTTTCAGATTCAAACTCCTCCCGATGATTGGCATTTCGCAGCTTAAGAACAATAATGGCACCAATAATGAAGGTCGACCTAAGGCCCCTGTGGAAGACAAAGGAAAAGCATTTAAGAAGCAAGCAAGTGCTAAGTATCTAATCTATGCCTTGCCCTATGAACAAAGTAGTATTTCCTCACAGCAAGCCAGGCCAGGGAAACAAGCTTGTCATGTCAGGCAGAAAAAGGCAGCCTTGGCTAATTAGCGACCCAACTGATCCAGCTGTCACGGCTTTAGAAGCTGCTTAATAAAAGGGGCATACTTTCTTGTTATCGAAAGCGACCCGTGGCATCATGATAATAACACGGTTCAACCGTACCCAACCTTTCAACAACAATAGACGTTCAGAGCCTGGTTCAGCTCTCAGTGAATCAGAGGGCGATCGAACGAAAGAGTTCTCCCTCCGGCTAAAACTACATACGTAACGGTGTGTAAACACACTCAGCGACCAGCCTTTCTGATAAAGAAGTCAGTGTCCTCTGCTGTGTTTCGATTTGGGAATATAAGGCAATTTTTTAGTTTTAGGAAGGGGGAGCAAACGAAGATGAAGATTCAGGCACAAAAAGCAAGCAAAGATCTTTATACCACCAGTGCCCTATCTTCTTTTGGATTGGATGGAATGTCATCCACCAAGAAGAACTGATGGAATTGTTGATGCTTGTGGGCTAATGTTTCTTCAGTAAGTTAGTCTTCAAACTGCCATAGCTCGTTATTACCTCGCTCGCCCAGTCTTCCTTGAGCAGGAGATTATCTGCCTTGAGCATATCCATATCTAAGCTAATAGTTTCAAAGCCATTTGGCTAACATTCACTAGAAAACTATTCTTACTTTACACCATATGAATATACGATCCGAGACGAGGGTTAATCAAGGGCACTTCACTGCTTTCTTCAACTTACGAAAGGGTCTCATTTTTCAGGTAGGCTAGGCACCCCTAACCTGGAATGGAAGTGCAACGCTTGAAAAAGCTGGAAGCCGATTAGCTAACACTTCTTTATAGTTACTCTTTCTCTAGTCTTAGAACCCAGCCCTGGACTGGGTAACCTCCACTGGACCAATGGTACGCACAAAGAGCGGAAGACACAACAACTATTTCGTCATAGTCTAGTCAACTACTCCCCAGCTATCACCTCTACAATATGCACTTCTCACTGAACCGGGCTCCGAACTATGGTTTTCCGCTGCTATGGTTTGGGATTGAAGCTTTTCCACATCATATTGAGATTGGGAAGCCCTTTATCAAGCACACTACACCGCTAGCCTCTCCTTAATTGAAACCCTTCATAAAGGTGGTGCCTACAAGTTTGGCCCATCAGCAGGAACAGGCAAATAAACAACCACAACTGGAACAAAACCACCAAAGGATTTTACGCCCTTCTCTTATTATTATGCTTGGGCGAACTCCTTTGGTATGGAAGCGACCCATCAAGCCTTTCTTCTTTAGAAAATCATCTTTGGTTAAAGGCAAGGGCTCTTTCTTCAATCATGTAGACCGCCAGTTGGAAATGTAACATACTCTTTTGGTCGGTAGCTCTCTCTCTCGGGAATACCCCTCGTCCTACCATTCAGACGCTGGTCTTGACTTGACCTTCGAGACAACGGAAGAAAAGTAAATCCGGCTATCATCGCTGGAATCAGTACATGGGAGTCATGCCTTCGACAGCCTCTTATCTGTACAGATACAGACGAGCTACTCTAACTAGAATTAGAATAACAATCCCTTCCAAATGGCTTCCCCTGTCGGATTAATACCTAATTCCTGAGCTGAAGGAAAGCGGATTTGAGCATTTCATTTCTTTCCTCGACTTTCCATGGTATAGGATTTTATTTGAAATTCCTTTCTTTCGACTCGGACAAGTTTTTTTTTTAATTTGCAGGAAGTAAACGACCTTCCGAAATTGACTTCAGAAGTCATATCTTTCAATACTGGGACTGAAGTTAAGTACTTTCGAGTTGCTCTTTGCCTAAAGCCCTCCTGCCGACTTAGAAATACCAACTATAAATAGCTTTAGCATCTCTTGATAAGGAAACGTCTTTCTAGAGCTAAGGGGAAGGTTTGGAACCCTAGTAGCAGAATGGAATCAGTTTACCGGGCTTACTTTCATGCCAACACGAGTAATTTAACTTATCACTACCTCATAAGGGCATTGAGAATCGTTTTTTTCTTTTGTTAGCCTTTGCATAGTTTACGAATTCTGCTTAGTAGAGACCTAAACATAAACACAAGAATGGTTTTTCTCAGAGTCAGGCCACGCCTTATGATGAAAGGGGGAGAGAGGACAGGTCACCTGCCGATCTGTGATCAAACAAAACTATACCTGAAGAATGGGATACAGATTGACCGGCACAAAAGCCATCTCTATCA